>CAEFZX010015285.1:0-167717 GCA_903066825.1 Alfaro cultratus
TATATATATAAGTAAATTACTTATCTGTCATTAAACTAACCCAGATTTTTGACTTCCAGAAAAAGATTGTTTTTAGTACTGGTTACTTCAATCTGCCGCCAGGTACGCTTTCTGGCCAGAAAGATGCTAAACAACATGAAAATATTCATTCCTTATTTGCTCCTGGAAGGAATTATTTCTTATAGGGAAGATAATGTAGCTTCCTGTGACAAGGGATCACTGTTTGCTAACAATATTACTAACTGCTAACTAACAAGTTAGGTTTTTTATCTTGCTTGGCTTTTATTTTTCTTCTAAATGAAATAATGTTTGTTGTCTATGATTGGTTTGTGTGCCTGTACTCAAAATCTTTTCATTTGTTCATTGTTGTACCACATAATCTGCCAAGCGCCTGCCAGCCTCATGCTACATCAGTTGAAAAATACAAATAAACCTGGGTAAAAGCATGCGACATGATTACACATGTCCATTCAGTAGTTTCATTTTTTTTATATATAAAACATTCTAATGTATAAAGAAAAAGACTAGAGAAAAATGCTAAAAGAAAAACAATGCATTATTTTATTTTAAACAACCAAGTTGGAGAAAGATTAAGCAAAATTTCTACGGCCTAGTACCATGAGCATAATTTAGCATCGTATACATGCCAATGTCTGGTGTGTAAAATTAATGTTTGCTTTAAGATAATTGATGCTCTTTCCTGAAGTACTGCTGAATCCTGGTCACTTAAAGCATCAATAAAACCATAAAATACAGAGCACAATGCGTTGAGTGTTCAACAGAGTTTTGGCCTGCATCTAGTGCAGAGCCCTGCCAGGAGACTGTTTCTCTCATCTGCAGAGCCTTGACCGATTTCCTGTGCTTTGAACTGAACAGAGGCCAGCCTCACACCATCAAACCCACAATATTAAATGGTTAAGTGGAGGAAAAGCAGAAGTAACCCATATGTGTGTCTGTGTGAGTGACTGGACACAATGTGTTTACAGCGTGAGGTAAGGACAGCGTAAATCAGGCTTCTTCTTTCCCCCGTCACTATAGCAATGATTTCCTGATCCACTCTGGGCTGATTTAATGGTCCTAGGGGGCCTCTAAACACACGGTACGGATGCTATTTGGTCTCTGCTCACTGGGCTTAGGCTGCCGTAAATTCAATCAGATACTCCTTAGAACACCTGTGTGCACTTGGGCGAAAATGCGTCCTTCTTTGAGCAGTTTAGCCATCTGTATCTGTGTACTTTTCACAATCTTTTTTTTAGGGGAAACAATGGAATTTTTACTTGAGGTGTGACTGTGATCTGCTGTTTCTAATTGCTTTTACCCACAGAGACAGGAGGAATCCTTTCATCTGGTGATATTTAATCTATATCTAACCTCACCTTCATCCCTCATCCATTTGAGCTCAACTTTTATTTCTCTTTTTTTAGCCTTGCTGAATAGAGCTTTAATTTGCATTTGTGGAGGCATCATATTTACTCATAGTGTTCTTGACCTCAGTTAGCATTTCCACTGCAGAATCATAGTTTTTAATAGCACCCTATGGGCCTGGAGTTAACAGCCACAGAGTATTTTACTCTTGATTTTTCATTTTTTCTAATCTCTCTGGAATATCTGAATCTAAGATTCTAAAGTTTTGAATTTTTGTTTATTGTTTTGTTCATGTTTTTTGATTATTTTTTCATGTGTGTGTTCTTTAGATTATGTTTTCTTTCTTTATTTTTGTAATGTTAGTCCTGCTGCTCATGGTTCTGTTTGCCTCCGAGTTGCATTGCCTTACCTGCATACATTTATCTCTCTCAGTATAAATAGACCAGATTTTGGTGGGTATATTGTGAGATCCTTGTCATTAACAGTTTTACTGTGTTCTTGTCCCAGTTTCAGCATGGTCTTTTAAGGTTTTGGATAGTTGTTGTATTGTCTTATTTTATTTTCAAACAGTATATTGAACAACTTGCCTTTGGAGCTTAGGCCTATTAGTGTGTTTTCACACCTGAGTTCAATAGACTCAGTTCAATTGGTGTCCAAAACTGCAACATTTGTTACATTTCCATATGGTGCAGTTCACTTTCACACTGCACTGTGGTGAAAAACCAAGCCCTTTGAAAAACCTGTTATCCCGCTCGCCTGATTTTTCGCTTCACCAAGAACCAATGAAGAAAATGACACAAAAATTTCTGTGAAGACATGAGCACAACTTCACAAAATATAAACAAATATGGAGTAGTATCTGATTTTAGCAGTTGTAGGATTTTGTTTTGTCACTGGTAAAAGACCACAAGTCATTTCTTACCCCGAATGCCCTGAGCTATAGTCCGTTCTGCCTTTGGACCGGTCTCCGGTCATTTGAACTTCCTGAGATTTAGGTGTGCCAGAGTTCGCTTCTTTGATCTGCATCAGAGTTTGATTGCAAACAATGCAAAGGGTAGCATGTCTCTATCTAAAATTAATTCATACACCTCTATGTTGGAGTTCAGTCCTCAAGAGCTAAACCCTGCAACTTTTAGATACAGCCCTGCTCCAATGCGCCTGAGTCAAAAGGCTGACTTCTCTCACTAGCAGTATAGCTCAGCTCTGCAGAGGCCTGCATCGAGCCATTCATTTGATCCAGGTGTGTTACAAACTGAATGCATCTAAAAGTTTCAGGGTGGTAGTTCTGGAGGACTGCACTTGATCACCTCTGCTTTAAGACATATCTAAGTTTTATATGCCTCTGCTTCACAATAGTTTTTTGCAACTGTGTCTGTGAGAGGCACAGATTTGTTAACACATTTAAATTAGGTTTTGCATTTGGAAATTATGTAAGTTATTTGTTAATTTTGCATTTGATATAAAATATAAGTATTTGAGGGCACTATAAAAATCTCGAAACATCATAGAATGAGAAAAACAGTCATATCCATTTTTGTTTTCATCACAGTGATGCAAAAGGTGTTCTGTTTTTAGCTTTTTTCACTGTGTTTTTTCAAATCATCTAACAAACTTATTATCAGACTCAGATAATTTGAGTAGATAAAAGTCTGTTTTACATTGACAATTTCATTTATCCAAGGACAAAGTTATTCAAATCCCCTTGATCCTACGTGAAATGTTAATTTTGCTATTTTTCATTAGCAAATCAAATGTGATTAACTATGTGTTTTTTGGACAGTGAATAATCAGGTTTGGCTATTGTGAGACCTGATTACTGCTTGACCTATAGAATCATGAAAAACCTTAAAAAGAAGTGGGCTAGGAAAGGCTAAAATATTTTATATAAATCAAGACTTCATAAACTGATCTAAAGAAAATTCAAGAACGAATAACTCGCATCTTATCCTTCTGTAAAGGGTTGCACAGCCATTTTACAGGTGTTGGGAGTCCACTGAACCTCGATAAGAGCCATTGTCCACAAATGGAGAAAACATTGAACAATGGTAAACTTTCCACCATTGTGTACAGCACACCAAAATTACTCAAACAGCACACTGATCTGACCAAAATAAAATAACCAAAAACAACATATAAAGCACTGCAAACCTCAACAGTAATTAAGGGACTGGGCAGTATTGACATCCCTGGATGTGCTCCAAGTTCAAAACCATTGTTGACCAAAAATGAACACAAAGGCCCAGATAAAGATCTTCAGGACTTTTTGAAAAGTGTTCTGTGGTCTAGCGAGGCAAAAGCGGGAGTGTTTGTCCTGTTACATCTGGGTACAGTTAGCATGGGATTTCAGAAACAGAACATCATACCAACAAAAATAAAAAAATATATATATGTTTTTCTCTTCTGTGCTACTGCTATTTCCCCACAGTTTAGCAGCCCATCATGAATGTGCACTGCATGCCTAGTATGCATAGTCTCCCTGATGAAAGTAAATAAACAGTATTTCTGCAATGGTAAGTTGTCTCTCTGCCATTAGCACAGCTGCAGCGCATACACGAACATGACTGACAACACTAAGATCTTCCTCCTGGCTCTAATTGGTTGTTTCTGACCGGGAGCGGTACATTTCTGCAGATGGCCGTAGAATAAGAGTGTGAAGGCAGAGGAGCTCAATTTTTTTTCACAGATTATCTCTCAGATAATATTTTTTTAAATACTGTATTATCTTGACAATTGTCTTGACAAATATGTGAAGACGCTTTTATAAAACGCTTTTACTGCAGCTTTAGAGGGTTGTTTATTTTAACACGAGATCAGGTTGACTTAAAACATGTTATTATTCAAAAACATTTTTTGTATTTACTCCAGTTACATTTTTCTGGTAATAATGTTTTTTTAATTTTTTTTTTAATTTTTTTTTTTGTGATATGATCTTGACAGAAAAGAAAACAAATTATACTCT
This sequence comes from Alfaro cultratus, assembly GCA_903066825.1. Taxonomy (NCBI): domain Eukaryota; kingdom Metazoa; phylum Chordata; class Actinopteri; order Cyprinodontiformes; family Poeciliidae; genus Alfaro; species Alfaro cultratus. The sequence goes on from CAEFZX010015285.1 coordinate 4,325, forward strand.
AAACAAGTTTTCTTTTTTCTTAAAAAATGTGCAACACTGTCACAATTGCTGTGTATGTAGTGGATACAAACTTGAAGTTGTCATGGAAGCCACTGTACTTGCTGTACTCTGCTAATCTATGACTGCTTCCTGTTCTGCCTTCCTGTCTTCCTGTCCTAAATCACCTGGAAAACAGCCAAACATGTTACATAAACCTGTACATGTAACAAACCTGCACCTGTTTATCTTCTCCTTTTGTAGCTATGCAGCTGCAGTATTACTAATTTTGTTGAGATGTACAGAGAGGCTTTGACTGCCTATTACTGTGTAGCCTGTTTCTCCTAAAGGCCAAGTGATTTTCTGTTATGGGGTTAGACACGATGTCTTCGCCAGTTCTCCCAGTATCTGACTGCCACAGGTCAGCTCTTAATTTACAAAGGCAGGAATCTTTATCTGTAATCTATAGGGACCTTAACTCTTTCACTTAAAGTCTTAAAAATAAACTGAGGGTCTTTGCTGGCTGATGCAACAGGTTTGACTAGGAACACCTTCACTAGTAGATCACCAGCTAACTACCTGTTGGTATCATTTGAATCATTTGTTCTAGAGCACAATGAGTGAGATGTTTATTTTATTTAATCTTTTTGTCACCAAGAAAATTCCATTGAGATTAAAAATCTCTTTTGCAAGACAATTTTGCAAGACAATCTTTTCCTGGCCAATTAATGTATTAGAGTCACAGGCAATGTCACAATCTGTAGTCATGTTTCCACCCAATTGTCATGCGAATTTTGAGTGTTGCAAAAAAGACAATGAAAATTAGGCCTTTTTCCATCTGCTGGTTCGAAGCAAATCAACAAGGCCACACAAAGTGTAATTTCATCAAATGTTGATGCTACATTTAATGAGATACAAAATGTTAAAGATGAATTTTTTTTCCAAGTTTCGTGCCTCTAAGGCACAAACCCACCAATGGTTACACTAGACTTTTTTGTTGTCTGTCATTTTGATAGATGTGATCAAATAAATCCATCATAATTTATTTTCACCTATCATTTTTAAAAATAAAAAAAAGGTATTCAATTGCATATTATTTTCATTCAGTTTAATTAATATCCAGCAAGCTGAACAGAGAATCCACATAAAGCCATCACACATCAGCTTCACTAAGAGAGAGGCCATATATTTACACTCAGAAATTGGTGCATTACTTCCCCCAGGAGTCATTGTTACCCGTAAGTGAATGAGTTCAGGTTGGTGTGTTGTTTATAATAAATGGCAGCATAGAACTGAGGGTGGATAGAGAGATTGGGGTCTCATTTGTAGTAATGCGGAACCTGCTTTGATCTGTCAAGGTGAGGAAAGAGAAACACCAAAGAGCAAAGCTTTCAATTTACCCATCAGTCCATGTTTAAACTCTCACCTGTATGAGACATCATGATCATGAGCAAAAGAACAAGATCCTGGATACAAGTGGCTGAAATTGTATTTCTCCTGATACTGTCTGGGCTCAGTCTTCAGATATAATAGGCTGAGCAGCTTCATCCTCTGGGTGAACTCAGAGTAGAGCTGCTGCTCCTCGTCATCGGAAAGTTGTTGTGAAGCCTAGTGCCTCAATCTTCAGCTGTAAGCTGTAAGAATTGAAGTAGGGAATTATTTCTGTCTACAATGCAATATCATATAATAGTAAACAATTTTTGTCTGTCAAAGTAGTCTTTATTCTGCAGGCCTAGAATAAGGACTGTGTGATTCGTGGACTAGGCTGTAAACAATCACTTTGTTTACAATTGAAGACGTGTATCACAACAGACCAACTTTAGGTGCTGAATAAAATATAAAAATGCTTAGTCACATAGCTAAAAGTATATAAACCCAGGTTGATTTAATTTGTTGTCAGTTGTTGTTATTATTTTACATGTCAATTACATTTAGTATTTAAAACAGAAACAATAAAAACAAGACCAGACAGGAGCAGAATTGTGAATCAGACATTTCATTTTGGAAAAACATCCTGGATTCCAGCAAAATCAACGAACGTCATGAGTCTGTTTCATGACGTATTTCCACTGGTCACCCTCTTTTGCTCAGGCACCCGACCTCCTCCCTAAAGGCTTCATTCCAATCACAGAAAAACAGGAAGAACATTGTCTCTGACAGCAGGCGTTATGAGTGGCCTCATGGGAAATGTAGTGCTGGCAATCCAAAGTGAGATGTGAGTCACCATCTGTCTTTCTTACTCAGTCTTTATACAAGCACCACACATGCACTTAAGCACGTGTTCGTGAGAATGTGCGTTTGTCATCATAAACCCTGAGTGCAATGAGTTACATGACACAGTCGGTTCTGCAGTTGGGTTCTATTACATTTTTCATGACTAGGAAATTGTAAGTTGACCTTGTGAGACGCTTCTTGTGTATTTTTGTGTGTGGAAACGTTTCTGGTGATGTTTGTAGCTTCTGACCTGCAGACACTGGCTGTTACAAACTAACACACTACTGAAGCACACACGTGATCGTATAGTAGCCAACATCACCTCAAGGCTGAGACTATCCTACTGTGTCTTTATACTGGGAGCAGGTTTTGATATTCCAAGCACTACTGACAGGGTCTATTGACATTCCTGTCTCATTGCTTGCTCCATTGTGCATTCTGTGAGAGCTAACCCTTCATTTCACTCTCTCCCTCCCTCTTGGTCTCTGTACGTGTCTCTGCCTCTCCCTCATTCTTCAGAGCATCAGTCTCATTATCCTCCCGCACACTCCGAAAACGTCAATGGATAAAGCAGGTGCAGACACGCAAGCAAACACGTACAAAACAAGTGATTACTGTGCACCGACAGTATTTGAAGGATTCATTGATTTAATGGCTCTATTTGTGAAACTAGTTGTCTGATTTGTCAGTATACAGTACGTATGTTAATCATGATGTTGACGGGACCTTGAACAGCGATGATGCCAGTTCTTGGTTTCAGCTTTCTAGAATTCTGAATGAATGCTGAATGAGAGTTTACAGCCGTAGACTTGTGTCACTGCCAAGTTGTGCTCTGATTTGTGGCCAGGATGTTTATGCACCCAGTGCAGTCACAGTGCTTATGTGCTGATTCACAGACTGTATGTTGTGCAGCAGTTATGTCAGACCCCAGATCTGAGAATGATGTCACTCCTAGCGATGTTCAGGCTGCATGTTGGAGAACCAGTTGGGTTTTGTTATTTGTTGAGCTCAGGTCACAGGCTATCCCCTGTAGAGAACAATACAAAGTGTTTTTTAAATAATTTTTATGTTGTATTTCAAAACATTTTTATATGGACCCCATTTGTTCTATATGGCTCAGCACCCAGGGCCGCATTACTTCTGGAGATGTCACAAACTGTTGGGCTCAGAGGGCCAGCGGCAAATTTCCTGTTGCTCATGCCCATTATAGATGAACTGGTAACACCCCACTGTGTAAAAAATACCATACAGCTTGGCTAGTGACACTAAAAATTGTATTGATGTAACAGTTTCAAGCTACACTAAATTAGTTCAAAGTACAAAAGACTCTGGATTCTTCTGAACAGAGTAGAAATTAATTAAAGCACAGTTCCCTTCCAGAAACTTTTTGAAAAGGCAGTTAAGTTAATCGGCTCAACTAGTCAGATGCACACAAAACCATTCAGAGAAAAAGAAAAAGACATTTTTCACTTGACGTGGCATAGTGAAAACTATCTAAAACAATAAGATAAAGTGAAAAACAACCACGGAGTACATTTGAAAAATGTTTAAGTGGTTGCTTCCAGTGAGACACCAACTCAACAATTACACCACAGAAATTTCAAACATCTAATGCTAATACTCACACATGGCATTTTTGTTTAAGTCTTATGTAAAAATATGTTTATATACATGGACAAAATATGTTACCTAATACAACAGATAACACTTGTGCACTCAGTATTTTTCTGCCTTTTATGCCATGTCTCTTCATACCATGTACTCCACAGAAGCCCAGGCTGGGGCCTTTTGATTTTAGAGCATTTTTAACAGCTCACTTATCTACACTGACCTCATACTGATCCCCACCATTACTATGCCTAAAATTGCCCCTGTGATTTTCGTTTTTTTGTTCTTTTGTGGCCTCAGAAATGTAACGTTCAAACCACTTTTTTATCGCAGCATGACAGTCTTTTTAGCAAATTCAAAGTGCAACTCAACATGAAATACATCTTCTGCTGTAATAACTGGACTTCAGCCCCATTAAAAATCAGGGGAAGACCACATGATTTATCCTGTGAGGACACAGAGCATATACAGTACCAAACAAACTTCCTTATGTTTCATGTTTGTAGGATTCAGCGTGTTGTGACTGACCTGTTGACAGTAGTCAGGTGAACTAAAATGTAATAAAATGTAAAATCAGATTTTTTTTTACAGTACAAACCCAATCTGAATTATCAAATATAAATTATCTTTAAGAAAAACATAGAGCACTTAGACCAAAGCTGATTTTCTAAACTTATTTTTATAACTTTGTATCATTTTGCCCTTTTGCATCAAGCATAGCTGCTATTTCATAAATATATTGCCATATTTAATATTTAATTAAGCTCATAAAAAGCACATAAAATGGAAGAATGATTATAATTATTTAAAGTTGAGATTATGATGGTCTCGATCTGAAGATGCTGCATTTTCACATGAGTCTACTAAAGGTAGTTCATACTTTTAGTACTGTAAATGACAAGATAGCTGACAGCAGAAAATCACTTGCATGGATGGACCAAAGCATTTTCAAATTGTTCAAAGAAATGAGAAACATTTTTCTTTCTTTTTTTTATGTGCAGAAGAATTTCATAATGATTTGAAGAAGGAACAAGCAGTTTTGAGAATTTCAATTTTGATCTGAGAAATGTACCAAAGCAACTGAGAAAATTGTAGGAGGGCCAGTTTAAAATGAAACATAGGACTAAGTTTTAAGTTACATAACATTTCTGTCAACTTTTTCTTCCTACCCATCCTTGCGGTAAAAGTCAAATCATAATGTATGTGTCAGGATTCGCTGGCTACATTTAACGGGCATAAACATAAACAGAGTGTTGAAAATAAGGCTGAGGCTTGCTAATAGTAACCAGTATCCTCTTTTTTTAATGCAGATTATCTGTGTTCAGGAGTTAACACATAGACCTTTCAATAAAGGTTAGCTTTGAATCACCAAATAACCTTTGGGCTATATTAGGAATGTGGAGTGCCCTGCAGAAAGCCTCGTTTTTTGTGCAAAGATTAATAACTCTTTGAGGAAACACCTCAATAGCGATTTTAACCAGAAACCTGCTTGTTGTGATGCTCCACTTCAAATAACTATAATAGCCTTATGACTAGTATTTTAGTAAATGTCCAGTGCAGAAATTCCTTTATTTGGGAAAGAAAAATAACCACTTCATCGAAAAGACAGAATAAACAACATTTATTAATTATTTATAGTGCTTCAATAGGACAGATTAGAGAGCTCTGACAGAAGGTTGCTGTCTGTCTGGGATGTTATAATTTGCCATCTACCATTTGGTTCACAAATGAATTCCTTGAGCTTGCATCAACACAAGTCAAGCCACAATAAAATGTTCAGCACTGATCAAAAACCTGAAGAGGGGATACCTTAGTAAGGGACGCAGGCAAGAAAAGCCTGGGGCGCTCATCTTTACCTAATGTATTACAACAGGAACCTTCCCTTCGAGGCTTGGAGGCAGAAGCCTCTTATGAGAGGTTCGCGCAAATGCATTCATATGCTGATGACATTTAGCTGAGTGAGGAGTCAGGGGACCTTATTTAGATAATAGAGACATCAAGCCATAGCTGTAAGTTGCCAGACCAAAGTCTTATTACCAAACCAAATTACGGGAAAATAGTGAATCAGAGAGCAGCAGCCTTATTTGCCCTATAATAAATATTTTTCATCCTTGTCATTTGTCTAGATGGGAATAAGAGCACTAAAGTGCTTCTGAAAATATTCATAAAGTAGAGGTTGGTTCACACCGCAGCATTGATCCTACACACACACACGCACGCACACACACACACACACACACACACACAGATTTTATGTGGTGGACTAATGCAATGTAGTAAATGATTGCAAGGTTTAGCTCTGGTTCTGTTCTCGGGGTCATTGTAAGTGAAACTCTTAGTCATTCTCAAGTGTTTTGCATCCTCTTACAGATTTTCCTTCAGGATTTAGGACCCATCTCTGATCAGTTTCCAATTTTCCTGCTGCAGCAAAGCATCCCCGAAGCATAATGCTGCCAGCACCATAAGTCATCTTGGAGGTGATGTGCTTGAAGGTGATGTGCTTGAAGGTGATGTGCTTGAAGTTGACGTGCGTTGCTAGCTTTCTGTCACACATGATACTCAGCTGAATTTTGGTCTAATCTGACCTCAGTACCTTCTTCCCCATGATAGCTTTGACCTCTACCTGGCTTAACTCACAGACAGATTTTGTTTGAACTTTGTCACAATAACTTTTTTATTCAGTTGTTAAGTATATGGGTACAAGTTTTTGGGTGTGCTTGGTTTATTTGCCTTGAGCTGTGGGTCTCTGAAGCTCTTCACCTGAAGTGGATTTTATTTACGACTATCATAGTAAAAAGGGGTTAAGTTCAACGACACACACCATTTAAGATTTTTATTCACAACTTTGTTTTTGACTATGCTAAAAATTCTTTAATGGTTGTAAGGACAAAAAAGCAGTACAAAATGTACTGCACTATATCTTAATCTACAAAATATAGAGATATCTACTGTTGTTGTGAGGAATCAGAGTGGTTAACAGGATTAGAAGGACTGTGTGGTAAGATAAGAGAAGTGAGCCAGCTGGTGTTAATGCTGTTCAGAAGACTTTCAGGTTAGAACTGCCAGATAGAGTAGGCAGACAGAAGTGGGATGGGATGTGCCAGTCACATACGGATTACACAGTCTGCCATGGGTTAGCTGTTTGGTAATGCACATCTAGGATTTGTTGTGTTATGTAACTGTTTGTGCACTATGGAGGATATCAGACCACCTGAGGAGGCAGCAACCTTCGTTCTTAGAGACCCAGCCTCTTCATACCTGGAGAAATTAACAAAGAGACATTTAAGCATTAAACTTTATGCTTGGAATTGGTTAGCGATCAGGGCAAGCACATTCAAATAACTTTAGCTCCTCCCACACTAATATTGCTGTGCGCATCAGTAATGGTTGACTGAATTTGTGTTTAAAGAAAAAAAGTTGTATTTTTTGAAAGAGTACCTAAAATGATTCAGAATCAGTGGCGGATATCAAGGCTATATGTCTCTGAAATATAACAATAACAATTGTACTTTGAATTTATGGGGGTTTTCAGGACTGCTATCTGCAGTCAGTGTCTTACTTGCTTAGAGTTGGCATAGAAAGAAATTCTTGCTTCAGAATCTAGTTGATAACGAACACAATGCAGTCAGACAACTCATGTAAATGTTTAAATAAATCTTTTAATATCCACTATGGTATAAGTAAGAAACATTTCTGAAAACTTTTCATATGCAAGTCTTATATTTTAAGAAATAGGAGATGTTCATGAAAAAAATAAAACAAACAGACAAACTCCTATGACATATTCCCCCTGGGCAACAGGGATACCAATTTTTTGTTCTAAAACTGACAAGGAGTCTTCATAAAAAATAAAATAAAAATAATGAAAATAAATAAATAAATAGAGTCCTGCAGAGAATCCCATCAGGTCTTACAACCATGTCATTAACTGACTGTTACACACACTTCTACATATCCTTGTAAACACTTAAATAGTCCTATTCTCTATTCAATCTACTACTTGATCTCACATTCTCAAAATTTGCATTTAAATTGAAATCAGAACCAGTTATTCCTTAAATCCTGGAGTGTCCACAGTATGAGATGACCCGTCCGCTCCACTGTGTCCTCCCACACACATCTACAAGAACAGAACAATCTTTTCCTGGATACCTCACTGTGCTTGACACCTCCTCTTCCACCCCCACAAATGGGGATTTACATAGACATTCACAAATATCGAGGCCCACTTGAACATACTGCACATATCAGATCATATGCAAAACATAACGTCAAAAAGGACAGGTTACAATCTGTTACTATGGGCAACACAATAACTTGAATTAATTGTGAACAAACTGGCATGACTGCCTATAGTGGGCAAGGACACGCTTTGCCCACTTTACATTATAGACTGGTAACAGAAACAGCTGATGTGAGAACAATGCATTACAGTAACAGTTCTTCTTCTATGGTAACCTAAAGTCTTTTGGTATGATATTTCACATGTTTTTATGTGAATTTACTTCATCTGTAGAAGGTGAGTGACCTTTAAGTTGGTAGTGTTACATAATTACTTTGTCTGTTTGATAGGTATAATTCATCACTTTTTCATAACAACACCTCACTTCAATCAGTGTCGTGTTAAAGCTACTGTATGGAATTGGCAAAGCAAACACAGCATTTCTATAAACAGATTTGTGCACATCTAACTTGTAATTAGCTGAACTTGAACAAAGCACAGTTTAATTTGGAGACCTTGAATGATGTTTTATTTTCGAGCCAATAGCTTTTTGACACACGGTAGCCACTCCTATAAGCAGGTTTGATTTTTTTCTTTCAAAGTGAAGATCTGTGTGTCTCTTGTGTGTGTCTAAGGGGTTGAGGAATGGAGCTTTGAGACACTGTGCTACTGTGAAATTAAAATAAAATCGAACATTGCAGACGTTGTATATTTTTGGGTTTAATTTGAACATAATTGCCAGCTAATATCGTGATTAAATAAGACAATTTATGATGCAGCCCAGATATAAATATTCAGATGTGTACTTAGATAAAGAATATAATGTTCTAAATATTGCCATACCAAAATCTTAATCTCTTAAGCATATCCTTGTCACATTTATTATAGAATAAATATAATCTAGTCTGGAATTTCTGAGTGGTCAGCTTTGGACATAAATTATTTGCTCTCTTTCTTGTTAAATGTGCATTCATTTAAGATTTGTCTTGCTGTGACTTTAATTAGCCTATTTTTTTATTAAATCTTTGAAGGAAAGTGAGTGACTTTTTGATAAATTTTACCTTTTTGTTGTCTACAAGCAGAAGAGCATCCATTTAGGTTAGAAAAAGATTAGTCTCTTTTCAGGTAAGGCATCAAGAACATAATGATGGATGACATGTCGACAAACAAATCAAGTGTGAGTTAAGTTTGGAAATCATTTGGACTTTCTGTGTGGAGCCACTTGTAGGACTTTATAAATGAAGTTAGTAACCAAATATGAACAAAATTTCTTACGTATCTGTCGTGTGTGGTTTTTTGTACTTTTCTGCTTTTGGAATACAAGTATAGTTCCATTTGGCGAATCTCTGTTTAATTTTCTTTGCTTTGACACTCCAATATTGCCCAAAATTAGTAATCTTGCCGCAGAGGTGCACCACATTTTTCTTCGTTGCCATAGGCATTTATTTTAGGTCAGTTTCCGCTCATGCTGCTCAGCTGTTTTGCCTTTCAAAACCTCTGCTAAAAATAGCCAGACAAATGCACAATTCTAGTCTGAGCAGTGTTAGTTAAAATTACTGTCCTTACAATGACAGTGAGAAGTATTCAGACCTGTTTAAATATGTATGAATTCTGAGGATATGAATGAGCTTAGCGCTGAGAGCTACTCATGCATTTAGTCGAGCAGCACAGAGGGACAGGCAGACATGTTTATTTCATTGCGTCCGTTGACTGAATCAGTCCATCACCGCCCTCGTCCTGCAAATGCAAAAGGTAAATCTGAATTGTACTTGCTGGAGCTGTAATCCTATCACAGCTTTGCCCATCCTTTTAGAAGATTTATGCAAAAGGACGGTGAGCACTAACATCTATGAGCAGTCCCAGAAATGACATCAGCTCTCAGAAATTATTGAACGGATTGGGGATCTCTTATTACTGTGTGCAGAAACAAAGAGTGTTGTACTTTCATCACAGCAGACTGTTGGTGAAAAATTCCCTCATTAAGCAGGTCATTTATGAGTGGGTGACAGTGATTAGAGCTGAAGAGGACACATACTTGATGAGGCTGGAGTGCTGGATTAGGTGTTGTTGCGTACATCACGTGTGGATAGTAGAGCGCTGTGCAGAAGGAGTTCCCTGCTTCTCTCCCCTCCACAGTGGAGGCGACAGAGTGGAAAATGGGTGGATTACGATTACGGAATCCAGACAAACACACAAACACACACGTCTGTCAATATTCTTTTCACACCACATTTATGTAAAACTCTATTATGTCTATTGACCTGTACTTTCCACAAAGCATGGTGATCATGAGTATTGCAGTGTTACTATTATGGGAAACTGCTGCTGCCCCAAAGGTGCTCTCATCCATTCTGCTCTCCTCTAATCCTCTCATATATCAACTCCCCCAAGCAGTGGTGAGCTGGGCCCCGCGGCTAGTTCTTTTCTAACCTAACCAACAGTACTCTTAGATGGTCCATTTGTCATCATGGCCCAATCGAATTAACAGTCTTCTTGTTCAAATAAATATTGAATGTGGACAAGGATGGCTTGTAGGACCACACCTTAGAAAGGTTTTACTGCCATTCTGGTTTAATATTTCTGCTTTTCTGCTGTAAGATCTAAACATGACTTCAGAATACTTGTGTTTTATGAAAAATAACAAAAAGTATTGGTTCTATGAAGTGGCAAATAAGTCATTTTAGTATGCGTTTCAGTTGTGACCGCAAGGAGTCAGAATACACAGCGCAGTGTTTGGATTTCATAGCTGCAGATCAGTGCAGGTATGCTAACCCATGTCTACCTCAGAAAGCCATTATGAACTTATATAAATGGACTGTCACAAGAACTTCAGGTAACTATTTGTCTAGCTAATCACTGTTTACTTGGACTGGTGCTTAAAGAGTTATGACTGAAGAAAGTGCAGATCCATAAGTAAGTCCATTTTTGAGACTGCGACACAGATGGTGGGGTGGAGAATTGAAGCTACACAACATCATGATTCTTTTCAGACATTTAATTTCACTCCTTTATCAAACTAATCATAAATTAATTTTATCAAAAGCTTTCAAAACAGCTTTGTAATTTACACTTCTTCTGATGAGCGACTCATAAGGACCTTTCAAATGAGAAAACGTTTATAAGGTAACTTAAATCTTAAATCAAAGTCTTCACAGTATTTCATCTAAGTTTACTCAAATGATCACCAGGGTGATGTGGACAACAAATTAATAGATTAAATCATAAAATGTGACAAGGTGTGAAGCTTCAAACTGATTGCTGTAAACATCTAAATACAGTGGGGACATTTGTGCATAATTCTGGCTCCTATCCCAAAACCGGTGGTTCTTACAGCAATAGAACAGTACTGGTGCTAACCAAAACCTGCACCAGTTTGGCAGATGAAATTGTATTCCTAAAATGGAATATAATTTTAGGAGTAAATCTCAATGTTAACATCAATTGTACAATTTTGTCTTCACCAATAGTTCAACATCAATTCTGCTCAGAGAAATATATTCTTCGCATAAAAATCATGGCTTGCCTCGGTATAAAAAAGACAAGATGAGAAACCTATTACCTCAACACATTTTTTAAAAAGCAAATTTTAGCTTTAATTACTTTTAGGGTGAACTGCTGCTGTGCACTCCTTACTAGCCTCCCTAATGAGCATCTGAGAAACACTACAGGCAAAGAACAATTAACATTTAATTAAAGCCACACCATGTTGTCTTTTAATGTTCTGTGCTAGAAATATATCAAAGATGCTGATTACTGCCTATGCCTTTTCTCTCGGTTTGGTAGAGACTAATCAAGGAGGGGTCACAAAAACTAAAGCAACACATGATGAAATAGTTCTTTTTAGAAAAACAGCTTTCTTTGAAAATATTCAAATATCCTCTGTCAAAAATAAAAACTGCTGTGCATCCTTCTATTCAGAGATAGCATTTTAGAAATATTTGGCAGATGAAAAGTATTAATTAACAAGTGTTTGCAACTAAATGATATCATGATCTATTGGATCTTAAAGCCAATGACAAAATGTCATAACTTCAAATCTCCCCAGTTCCTCCACACTATATAATGAGCCACGGGAAATTAGAAGAGAAAATGACAGAGCACTTCTGTCACATTTCGCCATCTTCCATAATGATTTTCAAGGGTAAAGATTCCTTGCGGCCAATCAGGCTTGGGAAACTTCTCACTGTAAATGTAAAGTGTATTGTGATTTTACTTATTTGCTTCAAGTGTCTTTTCTTTGTCGTACGTTCCAACCCATCAAATAATTTTAATATGAAAAGTGTGGTGAACACTTGTATGCATCCGGCGTTTCCCACTTTTCCAAACAGCTGAAACTCCTGACAAATTAATTTATTGCATAATTAAAATGATATATATTATTGCTGCCTGAACTTTATATTCAGGGTGTCAAATCTCTGATGTTGGATTACCCTGCATTTAGCTCCACCCATCATCCTACTTGCTATGTCCAACTTTCCAATCCGTCCTGAAGGGAAGACTTGTAGAATGCATAATTAACAATTATTGTCTTAAATAAGCCTTACCACTGCTATGGATATCTTCAGATCCTCCATTGGTCTCTTGGATGTTTTTCATTCTCCTTGGACAGCCTGTTAGTTTACACGTACTGTGGTGTATAGTACTCTTTCTATTTTTGGATGATGGATTGAACAGACCTCTGCTAGATGTCAAAAGCTTTGGATGTTGTTTTATAATCTAACTCTACTTTGACCTTTTTTTATCCCTGAAATGTCTTTGTTGGACTTCATGATACTGTTTGATTAATGTTTGTGAAAAACAACTCTGAGGCCTTCATAGAACAACTTTGTTGATGATAAGGTCAAATTACACACAGGTGGACCGAATTTAGTAAGTGAGTAACACACTTTTGTTACACACTTTTGAAATTATTGTTTGTAAAAGTAAACCATTTATGATTTTTCTTCCACTTCATGATTATATGATACTTTGTGTTGATTTTTCATGACTGTTGCAATGTGAAAAAAATTCAAAACATTTAAGGAGGAGCAATACTTTTCCAAGATATTGAACATTGTAAGATTTGCGCATAATTCACACCCTGCTAAACGGTTTAATGTTTCCTGACAATATCTCTGCAATCTCCTTGGATAAAGTGTTGATGTTTCAGACACATGTGGAGTGTATTTAAGTAGTTACATTCCAGGACCTTGACTATTTAACTTGATCATGACATTGTTCCTTAAGCTCTTATTAAAATTCTGTATAAACATAATGCTTGTCCCCCTGCAGATGGCCTCAAAGCTGTGAGGGGGCTGCTGCGCTTAACTCTGCTCCATTCTCTTCTGCTTGTACAAACTCATGTTATCTTCATGCAGAGCTGTAGATTATTCTGGCAGCAGCAATCTGATTAATAAGTAAACAACCGAGTAATTGGCCTCAATGAAAGATTCATATGATATAGGTGTTTACTACAAGGGTGCTCATCCTGGAATTTGAAGCATTAGCCACCCATGACTATAAGACATGGCATGACAAGCAGCGTAACACCGCTTCACTTTTCATGTGTGTCTTTTTGCAAAACTTTAACTTCCGCCTTTCCCCAGCTCCCCTCAGTATCCAAGAATCACTGTTTTTTATTGCATTTATGAAATACTTCTGGACATTATTTTTTAAATAAAAAAAACAAACTCGATACTTAATTTCTACTGAAATCCACCTCAATATATTTGACTTTGGATAAATGACACATAAATTCATTGTCGTGCGGCACATGCATCAGTAGACCCGGATGCTTGTGCTACTGTGTCATCATGCTTTATTTTGACTTGCAACATCACAGAACACAAGCTGCATGCTAACCCAATCATTACGACATAAATGGGAACATCAGAATCTGGAATCTATCTGCAGTTTTGCACACAGCAAAAAAGAGAGAATAGAGAGAGAAAGAAACTGAGAGAGAAAGAGATTGGTAGGTTGGGGGACTGGCCAATTTGTCTCCTGCCTGTCCTTCCTTCTCCTCTAATGTTTGCATTTCTCTTCTGTTTTCCATCTTTCTTTCTTCCTCTGACAGTTAGAAGCATAGGGGCAGACATTGGCCTTGTTGAATATATCAGACACAGACTTCCCCTTCCATTTTTCTTTTTTTTTTTTTTTTTTTGACTAATTGGGAGCAGCAAGGCAGCTACAGCTCAGGCATGGCCCAGACGTTGTGACCCCATCTGATTCTGCCATTGCTTTCTAATTTCGTCCTGCATTTCAAACACTGGCTGGTGCTGGCCCACTTTTCTGTCCATGTGTCTGTGATAAAATACCACATGAAAGAAGCAGAAACCAAGGAGGAGCCGGGGGAAGAGCAAATGGATAGACCTCCACTTTTCAGCTCGCAGCAGCTGCACGAAGTCACTGTAACGGTGTGACCTTTTTACTGCTACACACACAAGCATGACCTCATAGATAGTTTGTTCATATTCTTGAACACAACGGGCTTCCTGTCATAAAGTACAGCTACCACAAATGTACAGCAGAGAGGTTAATGCATAGGTCACACTCAGAGTAACTGCACTTCACCATACATGTTAGTAGGTTGTCTGGTTTTGGTTGTGAATAACTGTAATAATTGCTTAGTGCAATTATTAATACAATTAGTAATCTATATGAAAATTACTAAGAAGGGGCACCTAGATTATCGAGAAAATAGCCAATTATTTCAGTGTCAGTTGTTATTTATATGCATATTTACCAGAAATATGTAATGACTAAACAGGAAATTAACCACAGAATGATCAATATTAATATCAAAGTCCAGAATAAACATATATTCTTAAAGATTAATGATTGTATTGAAAGGTTTTGTTGGTGAGGCCAATTAGCTTTAAATTAATTTAGGAATTCAAAGCCCTTAGCCATATTTAGCTTAGTTGCTATTAGCTTCAAGAAAACAGGACATTTTAAAATGTTTTTAGGGCTATTTTTTGTAAAGGGAGAGGAAAACACTCATAAAAGAGATAAGCTCAACCTTACCAGACTATTGATTGTTTAAACACTTGGAATAAAGTTTTAAGAGTCCAAACTCTATGGTTAGCTTTAGCTGCAGCATACATGGACTTATCCATGTTAGCATACACTGATATCTAGAGATGCACAGGTCAGATCTTAACCGAGTAATACTGATACCGTAATATAGTTTACTTTCAAGATTTCACTTGCTGAATCTAATTTTAACTTATTTAGATTTTTCTTTTACTAAGGACTAAATACTATGAAAGAAACTGCTAGAAGTTCTTGGATAGACTTGATCATTTTGAATCCATTAGAAAATGAAAGAGTTACAAGGTTTTCTCTGTGTGCATCATCGCATGTGTGCCTGACTTTTAAGTGATGTTTATTAAAGTAAAAACATATATACTGTTAGTATATGCAGTCAGATCCTAGATTATTTTCATTCTACTTGATTTGTTAAATCATCATCCTCATCATCATCATTTATTCCTACAATTCCTATGATGCAGAACATTTTATCTTAATGCAGACAAGCTGATTTGGGATTTATTATACATCAGCTTGGCTTTGGTCTGTAATGTTCTGAACAAGTGTAAGGTAGTTGGAATCATCCACTCTATAAATTAGTTATTCAAACTGTAACATTTGTAACACACCTTTTGGCTGTCCTTGTTTCTGTCACCTTCCTCTAGTCCCTCCTTGTCTGTTTCAATCAGTCAGACCTGTGTTGAATCATCTCTCCACCATGAGGTTGTAACTTCTGTGAGTTTCCCCTAAGCCAATCTGTCTTTGTTCATGTGACTCTGGTTTTAATCTTAAAGCACTGGGGTATTCCTTTTTATTTTACATCTTTCTCTCAGACTCGGCATTGTGAAAGATCTTATTTTATATTTCATATCCTAACGTGGAAAAAGTCTATTATATCTTCAAACAGTGTGCTTCACTTTATACTTTTGGACCATGCATTGGTCCAGATTTTTGCCTTTATGATCAGACTACTTGATGTGAAAACCCTCAATATTACAATCTTGTACTGTAAACTCATATTATATACTACTTACCAAGTTAAATTTACTATAGGTTATGCTGTTCTTTGTTCTTTTACTGAAGAGTGTGTCTTACTAAGTAACTATCTGATGTGGAATTTCTTTTACACATTTTGGTCGTTGCAGTAATTTCCACAAAAGTCAAGAGAATCTAATCTGTAATTTATATATTTTCTCCAAAATCAGTTGGCAGTAACTAAGGTCAAAAGGAAGAAGAGAGACATCAATGCAGATGAGCTGAAAAGTGATAATAAAATCACCTGGGCTTCCTTAACACCTCAGGAGAGTAAAGGTTTTATTGCCTCCATTGATGTAGTAATAATTATTTCAAAAGTAGTACTGACCTGGTGGAATACTTACTGCATTGTAGATGGATATACCTTTCAGTAAGTCAACATTTATAATGAAAAGGTCTATTTTCTTGGTTTCTGTATATGATTTTTATTTTTTTTTTATCAGTTGTTAGCATAGTCATCAAAATTAACAACAAATAAACACTTATATGTACAAATCTATCTGTCATGATAATGTGCAATATGAGTTTTAAATTGATTAGATTAACTGAAATTAATATTTTAGTTAATCTGAACTACCAACTGGAACATCTGGTAGTTTTGCCTTACCCAGTAAGTTGCTGGGTTGAGATACTGGCCAGATGCATAGAGTTTGAATCTTTTTTGTGTATAATTGTTCTTCCACAATGATTTTTATCCAGTTTTCCCTGACATTGTTTATGATTCAATTTTAAGAATGAGCTTTTTCAGCAAACAGTTCAGATTAATGGAAATTGGGTCAGGTTAGTGTAACAGCGGCGTGCTAAACTGGGCTGGGACTTTTCCAGGTCTGAGCCCCAACACATAAGGCAGGTCTGCAACATGGGACACATCTAAAACAATTTAAATTCTTCATGCATTTCAATTCTAAATAATCAAGACAAGATTTATTTTTTTTAACAATGGAAATGGTAATTGAAACTATTTTTTGTGTTTCATTGTTAGCCATGTAATACCAGACTTATTAGAATTATACAATCATTTTGCTCTCTTTAGTTTTTTTCCTCAGTGACACATTTCTCACATTTCTTGGATGCCAAAATTAGAGCGCATGCCTTAGTTTGAGTATTTTGCTGCTTTTAAATTGAACTACCTCAAAATAAAAAAAATAAAAAACACTTATATGAGTCAATATGGTACTGAATGATTTTAAGCTAAAGACAGATTATTTAAAACACAATTTATGCTATTTGAGAGCTTTATTCTATTTGCAAAGATGTTATCTAAATCAAATTCTAAAGGTTATGAAATTGACACTTGGGACACAGTTTTAACAAAATGCAAATTGTTAATTAAAAATCTGTTCTTAGGTAAGAATAAAGTCATCCAGTTTTGACCAGTTTGAGTATTTTGGATAATGAGATAGAGCTGATGTTCACAATCTTTAAAAGTGCTGTAACTCTTTACTCAGGCTACAAAAGGATGCTCACTTCAGCATTGTTTTGTTCAGCCTCTGTCAGTCATTATCAGTCACAAAGGCTTACTCAGGTAAAGACTTGTGTCAAAGCTAACGATATTAAAGAAAATGGCTGTTTTAACAATCACAGGATCTGATTGTTTGGTTTTCTTTGGATCTACGTCCATAATACCAAAATCACTTGATGATTTCTGTCCTGAGCAGCTGGGTTTTAAAGGAACAATGATTTTCTGAATAGAACACCAGATCTCACAGAAAGAAAAAACAAAAAAATAAGAAACATGTTTGTATATTTTGACAGCACTGTTGATTTTTGTTTGTTTCTAAGTTTTATTTTTGATTAACATTGCAGAGGAACACTGCAAAAGGCTTGTCTTGAAAACACACACACACACACACACACACACACACACACACACACACCAAAACATTCAGTAAAGACCTTGCAAAGGAATTTGGAGCTGCATCATAATTTAGATTATCATCTTCTATTTTGCAGGTTTTTACTAAAACGTTCTTTGAAGCAGTTTGTCGGACTTCTATTGTTGGTATTTTTATTATCATAGAACTATCTATTTTTTGCCTCAGTTGTTCTTAGGTCAGACTTCAACATGCTAGACAAAAAAATAACCCTTCCTTAGAAAATGGTCAAATTCTCGTTGAAGCCCCACATACAGCAATAGTGGACCAATGCAACATCTGCAGTAATGCCATTGTTTCTACATAATCACTCTTTGTCAAGTATGTGCAGATACACTTTAGCTGAAAAGTACTTGAAAACACCAGTTTGCGAGAAAGCAGAGCAGAGGCATTGGAAACACTTCATTTTTACACGTAAGCATGGACACAAATATGAGCATCTTTGACTATTTGCCCATTCATAATGAAAATAAAATTGTGTAATTTGTTTAAACAACCAATATGAAAACTAGGCCTAATTTGCCCTACAAGATTAGAACAGGATTATCTAATATGTTGGCGACTTTGAGTCAGCAGGCTAGCTCACTCTGTGCTGTCTGTCACTTTAGCTAACCTCATGTGGAGCCAGCTGGCTTCTGCACACTATCCATGTCTTTGTGATGTACTTTAGTCGCTGGCCTTGGGTTCACAGCTGACTGTGATCTGACTAGCCCAGACAAAACCTTCATTAACAATCACTTCTCAGTTCTCACTTCTTTCATCCTATAATTAAATAAGTAAATCTTGAATATCAGTTGAATAATGTTGCTGTCACACATGAACCCTGGGCAGTAAAATCTAAAGTTTTTTTTTTTTTTTTTTAATTTGTAGTGATAGTTTACATGATTCCAACAATGGTATTGTGTCAAAAGCCTTGCTTAAAATGTGATCAAAATTTGCCTTTTAATATAATTGTTCTTCCATTTGAGTGATGTGTCAAACATACTATTTTGTTAAACTTTTTGGATCACTTTCCATTGTATTCACATGAACTTGGGTGAGGTCCCATTCCATTCCACAAGAAAAGCTGCAGCCCGCCCTCTGCAGCTGCATCAGCTTCAATTCTTTTGGGAAGGTGTGTTTATTGGAATATTTGCTTTGGTTTTGGCAATAAAAACTCATGTTATGATGCTCTCCACACACTGTTCTTCAGCAAATCTGAAGGCCATACGAAGTTTAGAGGTTTCTTGCCATTATCTTACAGCATGTCTCAACCTATTTGATCACGCTTTGTGATTTTATGTGACCTACTACTTTGTGGTTGAGTTGTGCTATACCTCATTTCCCTCCACTTAGTGGCAGCAGCAGATTATTTTTTTTCTTCAGGGGGCCCTTGCCATTTTCTTGAGGGTATTGTACAATGAAGTGATCGGTTAATTGGTCCTTATGTTTCTCCATAACATCCCCTGGCATCACCATTAAATGCAATATATGTACAAACTCCAGCTTTTTTTGACACTGTACAAAAATGACCATTACAAACCATTTATTTAAATAAAACTGAGACTTCAACAGCAAAACTCAATGGTAGGTAAGTTTTTTTTTATTGGTGTATTCATGTGTATTGGTAATCACATAAATAAAATTTGCCTGTTGTAGTTGAGAGAGAAAGCGTTAAAAAACTCTGTCTTGATCCAAGGTCTTGGAGATTTTATTTTTTTTTTTTTCTAGGTCAAGGGTTAAACTGTCCCTGTTGCTGCTCCTCAGATATTTTTTTTTCCAATAAATCAAAAGGAATCTGTATTCATATCTCCTTGATGAACTGAACATGTCAAAGACATTGAATCACTAAAAATGATGCATATTACATTAAGAACACCTGAGTGTTGTTAATGCTACATATGTGCTTTGCAGCATGTTGTTAACCTGGTAAAGCTCTGCCCTCTAGTTCTTCTCGCTGACTACATAATGATGCAACAAAAGCAGAAGGTGTTTTCTGATACCTTTTCCTGAAACCTCTCTGTTGAGGCTCAGAAAGATTAGATTGATGTTTTTGCCAGAGACTTTCTGCCTGTATGATCACCATGCAGTCCTACCACCCACTTGTTTACAGGATGTGAAATGAGGTCATAGGCTCATCACCATTTCTCTTGGGCTTTTTTTTTGTGTTTTCGTTTTTTATTAATTCACAACCATATTCCTAATTGACTGTTTATTTAGGAATTATTTTAAAATTTTATGTTAAATATTATTACAGTTAAAGTTGTAGTAAATTTCATCACATAGAAAGAAAAAAAAAATACTTTAATTTTCTTAAGGCGGCTATGGGAGTTCTGTGTCTGATGTTACGGGAGCTATAGCACCCCCTAGCGGCACTCTGGCGCTGTGACTGCTACCCTTTGGTAAAATATCACAAAGAATTGATACTGGAATGTTTATTCTTAATGAAATTTCATGACTGGACATATTGTCCTGGTACCGAATGCTTGTGAAGGCAGTCCGCATGCTTGATGCTTGATTCTATATCCAGGCGGCCATGGAAATTATTAGAACATCTGGATTCAATGATTTGGAAAGAGTGAGAATAGTTTTTGCATTACAGGTACATCTATAAAAAAAACGAATAGTGTGAAAAAATTTCTGTCTTTTGTTACTCATTTCTTAAAGTGAAACTGATGTATAGTGTCATTACATATAGAGTGTAATATTTTAAACCTTTACTTATTGTAATTTTAGAGATTGTGGCTAACTAGCAAGTAAATCCAAAACATTAGTGTCTCTGAAAATTACAAAAAGTATTAAGCTTCTTCATGATACTCACCTTTTTTTTTAGATATATGAATGCATGTATTAAGGCTAAGAATACATGCATACAAAACGTGCCACATTTTGGCACGTTTTCACATCGATTGCAGCTTCTAAGTAATATTTCTTCTTATATGGTGCACAAAAAAAAAAAAAAATCAACAACAAAACAAAAAAAGTAGCATGACAAATACAAGTATACTAAAACTAAATGTGTCAATAGGACTTTCTAAAGTAGTAAATGCAACCTGTTCTATTGATAGTGTGCCCTAACAAATGTAATATGTGACTATGTTTTTTTGATAGGTTTTTTTTTTTGTCATATTTTAATAAGTAGGTGTGTATGCTGTTTGTGAGCTTGAAATTAAATGAATTAGGTAAATAGTTTGCTGGTAGTAATGAGTCATATATATTTCCAGGTTGTTCGGAAAAGAGTCACCTCTTCAGTAGCTAATCTAGCTAAGCCTTTGGCATGGACAGTACCTCAATAAATTGGTTATTAATCTCAGGGTGCCGGCTGCCGTCTTTGGCATGCTAATGACATGGTAATGACCAGTCAGTAGCTATTCCGGTTCCTGCAGCCGACAGCTCCTTATTACCCAAAGCTAGCTTATCAGTATCATTGGCTAGACCAGTGGCTGTCTATAGAAATAATGTAGCATGTGCCAGCATCTCTTGAGTTTTAATTTTGTCCAGCAGCCCATATAATGACAATTATAGTAATTCCTTCCAATGAATACTTGCATAGTGATGGATCTCAGTCATCAATCATTGCACATAGCTCAGGGTTGCATGTCTCCTTGTATTATACTGACTTTTTTCCATTATAGTCAGCAGTTTATTAAGTGTTCTTTCCTCTACCACTGTCTCCAGAGTGCCCAGCTTCAAGCTGACCACAGGGCCGATCCTCCTGATCAGTTTATCCAACTTGGGTGTGTCTTTCTTTGATATGCTGTTCCCCCTGCACACCACAATGTAGAAGAGGGCACTGGCTACTGCAGACTGGTAGAACATCCACAGGAGCTTTCTGCAGATGTTGTAGCATAGCATCGTCCTCAGGAAGTATAGTCTTTTTTGAGCCTTTCAATACAGGTAATATGTGTTGTGTGTCTAGTCCAGTGAATGTGAAGTCTAAGGTGTATAAGATGAAGGGGAGTAAAGGGAGCTCGGTTCCCTATGGTGCTCCTGTGCTGCTGATCAAAGTGTCAGACTTCATGTCCTTCACCCTGCGATACTGTGGTCTGTTGGTGAGGTAACTGAAGATCCAAGCCACCAGGCAGGGATTCACATGGATCCTGGTCAGTTTTTGCTGGAGCAGAGAGGGCTGGATTGGGTTAGAAGTATAAAATGTGCTCAGATGCATTTTATCCATTTTATCTATAGTTTATAAACTTTACACCATATCAAACTCTGTCAAGGCCACAAGAAATATTCCAGATTTATATGTTTTCTGAGTCCAATTCAGTCCATGTATTTCCTTTGCTTTTTTTTCCTTCCTTGTCAAAAATAGTTGAAGAGGTCTAACTTTAGACTTTTGATAAATGTCCAAAACATTTATCAATGTTTATATATATATATATATATGACCAAATTAAACATTGTTTTGATTAATTTACACACAAAAATACTCATTATTTATTTCTATTCTTCATCAATTTCTTAGGTACACCTGTGACTTAATCCACAGCTCTGCCAATCACCTGGCAGGAACCCAATGCATTTTGGCATCTTGACATGGTGAAGATAACTTGCTGATTTTCAAAGCAATCATGGTTGTTTGTGGCTCAGAGGCCAATCCCAGTATTTTAAAAAAATAATAATTATCCAATGCATTTTTCATACACAACTGTCTTTAGACAATTCAAAGTATGGTCTGAAAATAAAAAAAATATCCAATGAGTGGCAGGTGTGTTAACAAAAACACTCCATTGCTGTCAGACATCAGAGGAGAACAAGCAGGCTGAACAAGGTCTGTGGGCCATCTCTGGACACGTAACATGTCGAGCCTTAAAGTGGATGGGCTACAGCTGCAGAAGACCACACTGGGTGTGTCTGATGTTGGCTAAGACCAGGTAATTGATTAAAAATTTAACTCCAATAGGTTGGCAGAATGTTGTCAAGTAGGAAGAGTCATTTCAGTTTGTATAATCTAGAATGGTGAGAACTTGGAACAAACAACATGATAGCAGGAATCTATGCTTCTTTGTTTCAGTCGTTCAGGGTGGCAGTGGTGAACGTGAACATGAAGCTGTCAATGGGTTCACTGTGATGCAAAGGCCTTCACAGTAGGCAGAGCTCAACCCAAAAGAGGAGAATTGGAGATTCATGTGCAGCCAACAAATCTGCAGCATTTAAGTGATGACATGGACCAAAATCAGTATTTGAATCTATACCGCAACAAATTAAGGTAGTTCTGAAGACAAAAGGCGTTCTGACCCACTACTACAGTAGATGTTGCCAGTGAGTGTACGTCAGATGAAACCAATTTAGTGAAATACTGTAAAAAATCTGAAGGTGAGTGTGTATATATGTTCTGTCCCAGCTGGAAGCCTAGCACCAGCCCTCTCTTTGAAGTCATTTTTCATCCAGCTGCTGTAGTGCAAACTGCAGAGGGATGCAACAGGGCAGGGGAGGTGCAGAGGGTGGGATGGATATCAGGTTGAAAGATTGCTGCACTGTGAAAAGAGACAAATTTTGATGTCACACAGAGCTGTAATAGCCAAGATTTGGTTGTTTGCACTGCTTACATTATTTAAGAGGTGCGGTGACTGTGTGTGCAGTGGTGGGATCCGACACAGGCAGAGAAACTTCATAAATACGCCACAGGAACAGACAGGTGAAGAACTTGCTTCTGCATGTCTGGTCTGGTGGATCCAACAGCAGCCTGGGTAACTGCAGTGGGTGTTGATTCATCACTCACACAAGGCCCATCTTGCTGATAATTATCTTTGTCAAATTAATTACAAGAGTAAGTGTCAGCATGACAATGCCGATAAATTACACTCAGATGACCTTGACTAATCAACAGAATGAGCTTTTGGGCAAATGCCGGGTGCATATGGATGCTCCCCTCGTAGAAAATATCATCTTTATTGTTCATCTTTTTTCATGCTCATATCTATAATTCTTTCCACCTGACTTCACCACTTTCTATTCCAATCTTATTTAATAAAAAAGTTTTAAAAGCAAAGATGTCCATCTACAGTACGTGTTCTCTACCGCGTGTAATGATTATTTTTTTGAAAATTTGATCAATTCTGTTACGTTTTTACTTGCACCATTATGTGTTTTATTCTGATAACAGATATTTATGTACCTTTCACAATGAATGGGAATAGCTTAAACAATTATCTTCCTTTTTTTCCGTGCTTGTCTTCAGAACAAAAGGTGAATTGTCAAACAATATGCAGCAGAAACTGTATTTTATAAATTGGTTATTTTTGTTAAGTGGCTAGGATGCTAGCCTTAAAGTATGTTTCTCCTAAATACAAATAAAATGGACAGTGATATTATGGAAGACACTGAAGACTGAACATATAAATAGACAGTAAAAACACTTCTGGCCTCTTTATTTCTAGGGTTCTTCTGTGCCATCGACGAAAGAAGGGCATACTGTGTAGGAAGTCATATAACCATTTAAAAAACATTACATTCAAAGTGCTAGAAAAACTAGATAAGTATTATTTTTGTTGCATGCACATTAGAAACAAAAAGACACCACACAAAAAGAGGAAACCACAATCAGCATATGCCTTTAAATACAACCTTTGTTAAAAAATCTGTAGTATTTCAGATATTATTCATGTTTACAGAGTGTGGTGGGAGTACAATGAAACTCCAGACTTGAGACATGCTGATAGCAGGTGCTGACCACCTCAGTAGCTTAGGGGGTAACACAATCTTGGAGGAGGAGGAGAGCACCGCCAACATGCATGGAGGGAATTCATTGTTTCATAATTAATTCATATCCTGTCATGTCCATATCTTTCATTCATTAATTTTTCATGTAACACCCTGTTCTGCTGCCATTTTGCCATCCAGAGCACATAATGCTTGCTGCATTGTTCCCCCCTCAGTGCCTGTTACATTAATCTGTAATATTCCATATCTGACTTAAAAAACTGGCATAAATTATGTATTTTTTTAAAATTTTGCAAAAATGATTCAGTTTATTTGCAAATAACTTACATTTAATAGATGTTTGTAGGACGTGTGCATTTTAGTTATTCACATATTCCAAATCTAAGATAAAGTCTAAGCACTTTATTTTTGATTGGATGGTTACTTTCTTAATGGGTCACAAAATATGATACAGTGAGTTTACAACACTATATAAGGCAAGCATGTCCAAGCCATAAAAGTCTGTGCTCAAATCAAATCAAATCAAATCAAATCAAACATATTTAATTTGTCTTTGCAGAAATCTCTCACAGTGGATGGGAACTGCTTCCCTTTGTTAGGAAGAAACTTGAGCACAACAGTTCTCTGTAACAGCAGCCATCTGCTGTGCCAGTGGGTACTTTTTATTAGAAAGATGAAGAATGAGAATACTCTAACCAATATAACCATATCAGTTCATTCATAAATGAACCAGAGTGCTGGTAATCCTTTCCATGGAAAAATAAATTACTTGTATAAATGTGCTGTTAGGGAAACTTCATCACCCAGCAAAGAATGTATTATTTGACAATAATGTATTAGAAAAGATCTTGTAATTTTAGAAGTATTCTGTTTGATTTTCTAATAGTTTCTCCTTGTTTTGTCCCATTGCTCTCTCATGTGTTTGTGCCCATTGAGTCCACTTCATTAAGCACCTTTAAATGTACTCTCCAGGTTTTGGGATATTTTGTTGTATGCATTTATACTTACAGCATTTGACGGACTGTGGGAACTCAATTTGGAAGACGTCCAGTATTTCAGGCAATTGATTTGACACTTTTCAAGGTTTTCATTCTCGATATCACCCATTGCATACCAAAAGAAAATAACATATGTGTTTCTTCTTTCAAAACTTAAATGATATAAAATAGTAGATTGAAAATGTTGTTGCATTTTTGTAGTTCCAAATACTACTTTGGAATTTGCTGCTGAGTTAACATTAGAGTGAAATGTCTAAACATTTTGGTTTGACAAAGTTTGTGGTGGATTATATTTCACTTAGACATCTTCTCTTCTGTTCACTAATAGCCTCACTTAGCATATCACTGTCATAAATATCTCTTCTGTGTGGTAATTACATTAGCATGGGTTTTGTTTAATAAATTAGCAACCTAAATAAAGAGAAAGGGGCTGGTGTTAAGCTGCTGTTGATTGAATATGTCTGTCATGCATGGTTTGTACTGTTGTTTTTGTTCTGCTTGGGTCATAAACAGCAAGGTCTCCTGCACTTGTAACATTAATAGAAATAAATAGTCACCTCATGTTGAGTTGTATTAGTGTTTGCTTTTTGTTGGTTTTACCTTGAACACTGCACCCTGATGTGTTTGGAGTCTGCTGAAGTTATATTTTCTCGCTGGCTCCTCAAGCCACCTCGGCTGAACCTGCATGTCTATTTCATGTCTGTCTTGTTGCTGAGATCATTAGCTACGTTACATTTTCTCTAAATAACCGCTGTTGACATGGCTTCTATGCTTGCCAGGTACTGGCGCCTCGGGCTAGTCATTAAAAGCACATGCAGTGATTCAGTCTACACACATAGAAATGCACATTGCACATCAAACTGTTAAATGCTGCCTGCTCTGCTAGGACTGTAGTAAATATACTAGAGTCATTGCAAATGCTCTTTCTTAGCAGTGTTTTGTTTTTTCTGTTTACTTCATGGTCAATCACATCCATTTGTTGGTGCAGTGTTTAATCATGCATACTGGTTTGTTTCTGTCAGTGAGCGATGTTTTCTCTGCCTATATTTGCTATAACTTTTTTAAATTTTTTTCCCCATTTGATTGGAAATTACCATGGAAGCGTTATGAAATGATGCTACAGTAACAAAGGCTAGAATCTGAGTTTTGTCTGCAAATAACCTCCATTTGACCCCGTATAAATGACTCCTTTATTGCTTGAATTTATTATTCATTTCATCTAGCGTAACAATGAAACTACTAAATGATGATCTGAGCTTTACTGGACAGGATGATTTTTCCATCTATGCATATGATTAAAATATTCAGTACTTTTCGGTTATTTTCAAAATTGTCTTTTTGTTTTCTTATGTACCTGTATAAATGCTTCTTTCATAGCTTACTTCCATTGTTGTACTTTTTGCTATTTATAGGTATTTCAGGATATTAATCAATTTATTGATATTCAGTATACATCTATGTTGCATATTAGCAGATATCAACTTCCTTGTTACATGTTAAGTGTATATGTTGTCTGCGTTGGAACGTCAGCAGGCCGTCTCGAGAGTTTTTGTGTGCTTCCTTTTCTTGCCTTGTTATAATACAAGACAAGGCAAAGCATTGATCAATAAACGACACATTCACAAAAGACATGCCAGACTTTACAGAGAACATAGGATCATTTAATCAACCAGTTTGTCAAGTTAAAACCTACTTCGCTACATGAAGACACATGCTGACGGCAAACAAAAAGTGTTTTGCTAGACAATTTTGTGAGATGTTGGTAGATCCCAGCACTCATATCTTCAATTATTGAACACTCACTGAACTGACCACCCTCTGCACCACTCAACACACACATCCGCACAGTGTTTTTCTACTGCTCTTTTCTTCTCACTGTTTTTTAAACAGTGAGAACTGTTGCAGCCAATATGTTTTTGGTCAGGGTCATGCTCACCTCAGTTTCAAATCTTTCTCCAATTGTGATTTGCTTATTAAATTATTTTTTCTATCATTCCTCTGCCTGGCCTGCATTGTGGTTCCTTTCAGCGGCTAGTTGAAAGAAATTTCTTCTTCCAAGATCACAGCTATGTGATTGGATATGAGGACTTAATGAGGACTTAGATTTAGTAAAAATATACCAAGTTGTGCAAGAATATTTTTTCCTTTTATCCTAATGAACAAACAAGTGTTTCTGCTGGCATTGGGCTCATTAATTTGATATCTTTTAAAACTGGCTGAAACAAAATGGAAAAGGTGTGGCAGGAGGTTATGTTTTATAATAAACTGAAATCCTGAGTTCCTCCTTAGTTCACACATAGCTAGAACAAATGACAGGTTTTAGAAAAGAAAAAAAAAACTTCAGGTAATTTCCAATCCCTTTGTAAAGTGATACTCCGTTTCATAATTTTACTATCCCAAAATTTCCCTGTCTTTTTCCTAGATTCAGAAACTTTGTTAATTGTTTAATAGATTGCTGCAATGGATTTATGTTTGTCATTTTAAACATAAAATGTTTCGTGAACATTTTAACGTTCAGCAAACATGCAATTTTATTAAAAACTGAAGTGTCATCTTTGCAGACGGTCCCTTCAGCGGTTCTTTACAGGAGATGTTTATTTCAATAATTTCTGATCCTAACTCAAGAGAAACTGATCTTCCTTTCTTAATATCTCATTGAGGTTAAAGCAACATGACGACACAGGGGGCAAATAAATTATGCAAGCATGCTTTTTTTTTCCTTGCTTTGATTTTTCACACTAATTGTTGCTCTTATTGTGAAATAATTCTGAGCCTCTTTTGGTGTGAATTTATTTCAGTCTATTTTAGAAAAGTGAATAGAAATTGGGGCCTAATTAAAAAGCTTAAATGTAGTGAACATATTTGTTTATACTAAAGAGATGACTTCCGTGACCCTGTGCATTTTTATGTGTGGTTGTCATGCACTGCGCCATAGGTTAAAAAGGAATTAGCTTCTGGTATCCTGTGCCCTTCCTGCTTCTCTGTCAGCAGTTTAAGCCCCAAGTCCAGATAAAACATCGAAGACAAGACAATGACAAGACAGGGCCATCCAGGTCCACTTAAAGCCAATAGTACAGGGCAGAATATAAGGCCTTCCATCAGCTACAATGATATTAGCCTAATTGTAATGAAATAATCTAATTCAGGAGCCATCTGGGCTCACCTCTGCAGATCACCAACATGTGAGCACAGCAGTGGAGAGCAAGGGGAAAGAGTATGTTGTGGCAGCATTTTGTAGCATGGCACTTTCCGATAACTAAACTGATATGAAGTATGAGAGATAGAATAGAGCACCAACACAATTTTATTACAGAGAAATCTTATCTATCCTTTGGAGGGTTTTTACCTCAAGAAAGAAGTAAGTCAGATATTTTGTGGTGGAATATCAGATATCTCCATGATACACACTTCTATGTCTCTTTCAGTGCATAGAGTTAGTTTTACAAGACTTTGACATAGAGGAACATGTTTCCAGAAGGATTTGGATTCCCTGTAGTAAATTAGCTTTGCTCATCTACAACCAAATGTAATATGCATTTTCTTACAGTAATCCTTAGCAGATTTATACAATTTTGCTCTTTTTTTTTTTCTTTTTTTTTTACATCTACCAACTAATTTCTAATGTCAAGAAACGTTAACGTGAGTAAATACAAAATTCTGACTTGCTTTCCTCTGCAAAATTGTTCTAATTAATCCAGAGTGGAGAATTTTTAAAAAGGGCTTTCTGTGAAATATCTTAAGAGTATGTGCCTCAAAATAAATTAACAGCAGCTTCTAAGTTTGGATTTTTTTTCATGTTATCATTGAGCAAGAATTTTCAGTAAGTCACAGACTTAAAGTTTGACATAGATGCACAAACTCCTCTATTACAGGGTGTGTTAGGATAATTGTTAATCTTAATGCTTAATGACAATTGTTAGCTTCGTATTAATGACCACATGGTTATCCCTTAAAGTTAAACTGGTAAAAATAACTTAACCCCTGGCATTTTATTCTTTATTATTTTTTGGGTTTTAAGGAACCCAAAAAAAGGTTTGGGTTCTTTAAAATAGGAGCAAGTCCTGTTTAATTTATTGTGGAATTTGAAAATTTTAAAAGTATTAACACATCTCTTGCTTGAGTGATCATAAGTGCAAACAAACATTTTTGAATAATGGACAAAGTAGGAAGCTTTGTAAAAAAAAAAAACAGCATTTAAATAACTTATTTTACATCTTAGAATGTTTTTTGACAAGATAAATGTATTTAAGGTTCATGTGTTTATTTAGACTTTAGGATATTGACTCAAATCCAAAGCATAATTTGCAGCAATCTGACAGGCTGTCCAGACAGATTGGATCAGATATAAGTCTCTCTTCAGAGACTGAAGACTTGACTAAGACTTTAAAGAATTTGGAGATGGCTCAAAGTAAGAAAACATTTCTTCAGAAAATATCATCTTTACGCTAATTTCTAAGCCTATGATTTGTTAAAATAACATTGTTTTGCCTCTTACAAAAAATAAGGAAGTTAAAATAGAGAATTTTTATGAATCCCTTTTTTTTTCTTTTTCTGGAGGATCAAAAAGCTGTTTACTTTTTTAGAAAGCCCTGGCTACCATTTGGCAGATGAAATGAGGCCTTTACATCAAACAGTCTTATGTCACAAGCTGACATTTATCCCTGATTTTTATGGCTTTGTTTAAATGCGAGGTTTGTCTCAGTTCTGATCTGCTTCACTTTGTTTGATTTTGATGCTTTTTGAACTCCTTTGTCCTCGATCTGCCTTCATGCTTACCTGTTGTTTTGAAATACTTCCCATTGAAAATATGAAGAAAATTATTTTGTATTTTTACAACATTATGCTAAAGGAAGTACATAATGAACAGGAGAAGAAGACAAGAACATGAGCATGTGTAATAAGGGGAATAATCTGGCATTAGTGATTGGCTAAGAGAAACCAAATCAGGGTATGAAACAAGATCCATATTTACACAGGATAACCATTATCTGGGGAGCCCATGAAATAAATACATTATTCCCCAAAGTTTGCTTTTTATATGGTGCATTTTCAAGGGATAACCAAAGACTGAGATTTTGCTGCAATTTACAAACATCTCCTGGATACAATGTTTACATGTTATTTTGAGTCGACTCGAGGAAAATAGATTGATTTTGCTTCTTATGTTCAACCTGTTAGTATAAACATATTTGTTTATATATCAAAAAGGTTTTGCTGCGGGTCAAAAGGGTTTCAATGCACTCCAATGCAGACTCCAATTTTAGCTAAAAGCAAATAAAAATGCACCCAAGAAAACAAAAACTGCCTAATTGGTTTTCTGATCTTGCCCATTTCTGCCGAAATAACAGAGATTCACATTGGATTAGTATTATCATAGGGCCTCAAAGTTCAGCAATAGGGCTGAAGTTTATTTCACTGTATTGTTTTAATCCTCCCGGAGTTTTAGCGTGATGCTCAAGAGAAGCGCAGACAATATCACGGTCGGACAGCAACTTGGAAAAAGTGCACACAGGGTGAATGTTACTCTGCCAGACTGCACAGAGTAAAAAACTTGTAGAATCTGAACGACCCCATCTCTTAAGACTGTGAGAGGGTTGATTATTAAGGTTGTATTGGACTGTAATTGAATCTAAATCACACTATGTGATTAAATTTAGACTGCATTAGAATAAATAGTACCATCTGAATTAATTACGGATTCAGATGGATGTGAATTTAGACAGGCAAGAAGATCCTGGGTTTCAATCAAATCCTGAGCCTCTCAGGAAGAAGTTTGATTGGTCTCAGGAGCATGTGTGGGTTTTTCTGTCTATCTGACACGAACACCAGGCCCTCACGTTTGTTTTCCTGAGATTCTGCTGAATAATGAAATGATACTGAATACTAAAGAGAAGTTCTCCTTGACTCTCGATCTGGTTAACTTGACATTGTACTGTTCACTGTTGACCCCAGTCGTTCACACAAAACAAAGACTCTGAGCTCTTGCCATGAATAGACCTCAGTTCTTTAAACACAAAATGCAGAAGATATTTCCACAGAGTAAAGTTAATTGAAAAAAAAAAAGTTTGGTGTTACAAAGTTATACCTTAAAAAGCAATAGATCTTCTTTGTGAAGTCACCATTTAAATGAAAGACTACTTATTCTAACATGAGACATTATTTTACAGCTTATTGAGTGATTGTATTTGTGTTTGCCTCTTTATGTTGATTTCTTGGTATTGTCATATTTTTGTTGAATAGGTTTAACTCTTTTTCTAAGTTTGACTTTGAGTTGCCTCAGATTTTCCTGGGATATATAAAGTGAAGCAGTGACATGAACGTACACATTTTTATCTGAGTGCATGTTCAGCGTCACAAGTATAGCAAAATGCATGCTAATGTGACAGAGGTTCTATGTTCAGTTTTGCATGTTATAAATGACTCCCAGCAGGTGCCAGCTTGCCTCACAGTCCTCCGAGGACTTCTAGAAAATCATTGGTTAATTGCTGCAAATGATAATACCACACAATGAGGGGAGCACCTAATCATATGCTTAAGAATAAGGCATTAACCAAAAAATAATTAGTCTCTTCTTCATCATTTGCAGAGGATCATAAGCTAATGCATCTTGTTATTTGCATGGCTGGATTAAAAGGCCTGTTTTTTTTTTTTGTTTGTTTGTTTTTTTTTTATTTGTGAGCGCAAATTTTCTGAGTCTAAGCACAAACTCACTGTGTACTTTACTGAGTACATCAATATTATAGGGTCGGACAAACTTTACCTTAACGTCATTGTAGCATCATGCATTTACTGTGGATTTGCCAGTTCCACCATATGCCAGATGTGGTGTAACTGTGGAAGGCACTGGTGTAAAACCCATGGTTGTATTCAAGAAGCCAACCTAAAATATTGTGCATTTTTCACGTATGATGGGTACAAAAGTTATAATTGTCTGCCTACAAAAAAAAAAATAAATAAAAAAGACAATAATGAAAGGATGCATATTGCTGCAATTTAGTTTAAACTGCTAATTCTCTAACTTCCTGCAGTGGACAGCTGTGCTGTAAAGCTAATCTTTGCTTGTACATAAAAGGAAAATAAATGAAAGTGGGAATATTTGTTTATGTCCTATTTGTGTCCTACTTCATTACAGTGAAACATATATATTTGTTTGCACAGTGAATCACAACTCCAAGAAGCCCAGATGTTTGTTTACTGAATTAACTACCAAAACCAAAAAATGTTTGTTTCATGCAGTTGAACCTAAAAGTTGAGCTAGTTTCTCTTAAATTAAAATATAACATACATAATTTAATGTTTTGATACATTTTACTGATTGGTCTGAATGGAATAGTGGGATAAACTAACTCACTCACTCTTTGGTTACCTAGCAACAGCCTTTTGAGTAACGTGGTTACCTAGCAGCAACCTGTTGAGTAACTCGTGCAGCAGCACTTTAAAGTTTGTGTCATAGCTGCTTAAAAAAACAAAACAAAACAAAAACAAAAACAAAAAACAGAGGAGTGACAACTGTGGGTGAAACGCAAAAGTTCACTCAGTTTGTAAGCATTTTTGATATTCACAACAACAAAAAAATCAATAACTATTGATGTTAACAAATATAAAACATTTTTTTAGTCATACTGTCCATCCCTTAGAAATAATGAATATTTATTACATTGAAACAATCCAAACAAAATGTGTTTTATGAGCACACTGATTAAACAGTGAAGCAGCATGTAATACACATTTTCCCAGTTGACATAGAACTACTTCCAGATTACTACACCCAGATTAAGGTACACTGTTGAGAAGGAAACTCTGTACAAAGCCTACAGCATAATCCCCTGGGAGCATTCCCATTGTGCTGGAAGGTCCCAGTGTGGCCTTTCAAGATGAGGTGAGATTTCCAACAGACAGATTATCTAGGGACAACAGGCAGCCACTTCTTCCATTCAAATTTTTATAGGAGCAGGTGCAGGAAGTGAATAATGCAGCAGCATATAGAACCTGGCAATTGATGTACCCTTCTGTCCTGACACACAGGGGAATAGTCCCTCTCCATGGAGTAAAAGAGAGGGCATTATGCTGTCTCCCAAGAGACTGACGGGTCGGCTGGGACCAAAGCAATGCCATACACAACCTCTGGTTTTAGCCTGTGTTGCTAAAGGAGGAATTCCCCTTTTGGGAAATGTATTTGCTCGGGGTGACAAAGCCTTTGTGGTTTGGCCCCTTGTTTTGCCCATGTTATGGAAAAAGTCATTGCCCTTAACTCTCTGCAAGTCTTTATCCACTCATACTGTTGCTGTGCAGGGCTGTTAAAAGAGTGAATGATACACACCTACCACCACTCACTTTCTGGTTTGAGGATAATTAGCTTAGGTTAAGACTGTCCTAAAAATATTTCTGAATGCATGTCTAATTTTATTTTATTCTATAAACTGGTCCACATTTTAATAAAAAAAACTCTTCTAACTGTGTCTAAGTCCCAAAATTATTGAAGATAATTTCAGGAAAACATTTGCAATGGTTCTAAGATAAATCCGTTGACTTCATTGACTTTAAACGCTTTGTTGGGTTCAGTCCTTGCATGTATGAGAAATTCTCTCAACTCAATGTATATAAAGCAAAACAGAAAATAAAGCTCATCTAGTTCATTTTATTGTTTTTTTTTACTGAGACCTTGCATATATGTTGCTTTTGGGTTTTGTTTAGAAAAAAATAAAATTGTTGTGTTGTGTTTTGTTAAATGCTTGATTTTGTCTCAGGCTGCAGTTTTGCAGAAGTTAGCTTTTTTAAATAAAGTGCTTCTTTATGTCATATTTTATCATTGTATCGGCTCTAAAAATAGATGTTAGCCTTCTGAAATCTGTGCCGTGCACCTGGTGATACTGTGTTTCAGAGAGGATGTTGGGTAATACCTCAGTATTGACTGACAAACTGATGACTGCCCAGCAACAAGCACATTCATTAAACAGTGGATATTAGGATCAACAGGATAACTGCACAGCCTCGTGTGAATCAATAGCTGCAAAGGTCATGACGGTGTATGAACATGGCGTAAATGCGTATGCGTGCGTGTGTATGTGTGAGTATCATCCAAAAAAACATTTCCTAACTCATCAATATCCTCTCACCTCTCTGTTTTCCACCTAGATGGTTTATAAGCCCTGGCTGTGTTCTCAGTACTTCCAGACCACCCAGATACACTGCAGCAATCGAATCCCCTGTGGCCAGTACTGCCTGGAGGTTCAACAGCGCTGCCCCTTTGTCCTCCCTGACAATGATGATCTCATTCATGGAGGCAGCCCAAGTTTTGTATGCACAGGTAAAATTTACTTATCTCATAATATGTAATTCTGTTTTTTTTGTTTTTTCGTCTGTTTTACCAATGTGCATATCTGCGTTTGTAAGTTTATTGTTGTCTCAAAACATACAACTACAGCCTTTATAAGACACATCTTGCTCTTGCTGTTTTTATTCAGCAGTTGGCCAAAGTACTAGCCTAGTGTTAGCATGTTTTCACAGTTAAGGTCAGAATAATTACTTCCCTGGATGAAATAACAGAAAAATGCTCTCTATTTCCTTGGAAATGACCATAATAAAACTTATCATACTTGCATTGCCTCCAAAAAAACTAAGACTAAATCTTTACAATTCTGTATATGTTCTATGTATTTTATTGAAGTGTTTAATTGTAACTAGAAAACTGAAAAATGTGCAATGTGCAATAGTGTTGCCTCTCTGTGTAAATAGTGTTAAAACAAATGCCAACATAGTTGCACTGAACTGACTGCAGACAAAACTTGCAGAATAAAATAGTTATTTTGCTTCAGACACAAATAGGTTTTTTAGCAGGTCACACAACACAGTCAGGCCTCAAGCTGCTGCAGCTATAGCCTATCTCTGTCACTGTGAACCTCATTATAAAGAGTGAAAAAAGCTTAGATTCTAAGAGGAAATCAAGACACAATCAACAAAATAATTTACAGCTGGAATACCGTTTTCCAAGCTGGCCCTCAGAAAATAGATGTTACCGTCAAAAACTGACCCTGCAAATCAAGGCTGTGTTTCACCAGGGATGAAGCTACCCAATCAGAGTACACACGAGCTACAGGTGTTTTACCAGAACCAATCGTTTAAAAATACTGTAATCTAAACCCTTGAGCCAAAACCTGGTGTCAGACTAGAAAACCACTTCTTTAAAACATTAACAGGATTTTAGCATCTCTACTTTCTTATTGCTATTTTAATATCCCACCAGATATGCTAAGAGTCTTATTGGTGACAAATACCAGTATACAAAATCAACGGTTCACAGCTGTAAGAAACATTTTCTTTATCGCCACACACACAAAGCCAGCTTTCACCCTCCATGCAAAGCCATGTTACTGTGAAACTCTGCTCCTCTTGTGTGCTAGTGACATCGTGGGGTTCTATTTCATAGCTTATGCTGCCACCTGGTGGTCATGTGGAGCAACACATCAATGTTTTGCTTTATCATGTTTTATTTAAATAAACAAAGTAAGGCTAAAATTCAGTGTTTTTTAGCTGCCATCTAAGTCTAATAGTTGCTTAAGTAAATTCAGCTGGATACTACTCATCTCTGAATGTAGCACTAGCTTTTGATGAACTTCAGTCTGTGGTGGTTAGCATAAATCAAAATGTAAGAGTGAAAATTCAGGCTTTCCACTGTTTGTAGAATTTGATCTCCATATTCATCTGCCTCGCCATGCCTTCCAATGATCACAAGCATTTTTCCATGGAGAAAAATGCTTCCCCTCTCTATCACACTGGATTTTGAGAAGATTTTTTAAGATTTCCATTTGCCAAAAAAAAAAACATAAAAAACTGTTATTTTGCAAAGGTTTTGACAAGCAGTTCACCTTCTTGTATAAAGAAATAAAATGATTAAGTCTTTAAATTGTCTCCTTTATCTAAAACATCCAGGGTTGCTGGAATTATACCCATCAGGTGTTGACCCAAATGCAGAGTGCTGTGATGTGCGGTGGGATTCAAAAGTGGACAACCGTTCCAGGGGGACCCTAAAAAGAACTCACCCGCCATGCCAGCATCGTACCTCCCTCAGCTCCTCGGCAGCCTGCAGACTGTGTAACAGCCGGCTCAAACTCTGCCTGCTGGTCCTGGTCCTCCTACACACTGTTGCCAGCCTCACTGCATCCCACAATGCAACAGGACTGGGCCTCCCCACCTTCACGCCTCTGGAGGAGAGCCCCGCCAACGAGGAGTGATGGACCAGCTGAGCGGATATGAGGTCGCAGAAGGTGGGGGTGGGGGATTCCCTCACCATGGCAACCAGCTTGGAAAAATACGACGACGGTTGATGCGAACGGCTGGAGCTGTGTGCCTGTAGACATACTGCAACACTTTATGACAAACAAAAACACATGGGATGCTTTGAGATGAGAGAGACGCTTAAATCAATCAACACATAGAAGTGACTAAAGAAACAATCTCCCACAAACTAAGGGATTCAAGCTGTCCCTTTGGTAGAAAACAGGGACAATGCCACAACCTTTGTTGAGAGGGAAGGTCAG
The DNA here is from genome assembly GCA_903066825.1 of Alfaro cultratus. Lineage (NCBI taxonomy): Eukaryota > Metazoa > Chordata > Actinopteri > Cyprinodontiformes > Poeciliidae > Alfaro > Alfaro cultratus. The sequence goes on from CAEFZX010015285.1 coordinate 41,445, forward strand.
CTTCCTCGTGGCTGAGTTTCTCTACGCTTTTTTACACTGTGTTCCAATTATTGGTTTCTGTTGCACTGGCTGACTATGGAATAACATAATCATATTCTTTCTCTAATGTTCATTATTCGTCTCTTTCGTGGTTCCCTCATTCAGGAACAAAATGATTCCTCCAAGTAAGACAAAAAATGTGAAAAAAAATAGCAGCAAGTATGTGTGTGTGTGAGAGAGAGAGGGAGAGAGTGAGAGAGAGAATGAGCGGATGTTGCTATGCCAAAAAGTCTACTTAATAGGCTAATGATTTCATGGAGAGCCCCTCAGATTTTCTCTGCTCCTCCATGGGGGTTTGGTCATATTCCTGTTAGGATTTACTTGGGTTTTAATGTGGTTCTGACTTCCATTAAAATGTATTTGTTTAACTAGGGCTTACAGGCCTTCTTCTAATTTAGTTTTGCGAGATAATATTCACCCGATAACACAATTTAGTATCAAAATACTTTTTTGTGTTCCATTAAAATCAAACACTGGGCTCAGGAAAGTTTTCTAATGCTATTTTAAATGTTTCCTTGACTAACCATTGATTTTCTTATGCTGACACTTAATTTTCGCTAAATCTCAATGAGGAAAGTGAAATTTGACATTCCCTTATGGTGAAATCTCAAATGTTACTTTCAATTACAATCAGTTAAGTTTCTTTTTTTTAAATTCAAAATTCAGGCACCTTTATTTTTCTGTATCTATTATCTATTTTATTTTTCAAATGTGAGGTGGTGAACAAAATAGTTTAATTTTGGTACACTTTATTTAACCCTCGCACACACTATCCAATTTAGACCCCACAAGGTTTTTATGAGTTTTACTCATAAAAAACCTGTGTGTGGTTCAGCGGGGTCTCACTGGCCGCACATGAGCTTTTACAAGTTTTTTTTTGTATATGTGGTTTTAAGAATTAACTGTCTTACAGGACAAACCTTGACCCCCGTTTTCCCGTTGTCTGAAGACTACACTTGCAGCGCTCGTCCTGAGCGTCGCACTAACACCTAAGACTGTGATAGGGTTAAATTATGAATACACACAGTGAGCCCTGCCCCCCGCGCCCCTAAAAATAAAATAAATAAGAAATACTTGCTCTGAACAGGGGATGTTCAGAAACAAAAAAAATAAATACAAATTTATTTAAGTCAGGCTTGGTTGCCCCATTTAATCAACCCTAAAACTTAGCATCGTTGACGATTTTTGATATTGGCAATTGCCCAGGGTGGCATAATGAAGGGGCACATCTATATAATAAAATATAAAAATATAGATTTTTTAGCTTTCTGTTGATTTGTGCATGTGTGGTCAAGGGGGAATTGCTACTACTATTCAACAGTCGCCTCCTGCTCAATGCACTGCATTTTATCCCATTTCAAGAGCACAAAAAGAAGAGATCCTCCATTTTATCTGTTGAGGGGGGCGGTGCCCTGAACATAAATTGCCCAGGGTTCTATTTATGCTTGATCCGTCTCTGCCAATAACACAAAGTACTAGACTTGAACATCTTAGAGATTTTAACCCCAAGCCCTATTTCATTCAAGGACAACATGATGACTGGATGTTATATTAATCGCTTTGCAAAACTAGGAAACCACGACTCTCATTGAGGTTTGTTAAATTATAATTTGGCTATCTGCCATGATGTGTATCCTTTGCTCATCTCTAAACACAAAGGCAGTTTTAATCAGTTTACCTCAGTTAAGCTGGAGCATGGGGGCTCTGCAAGAAGAGGTCACTTGCATTGTCAGAACCACATTTAATCCCAAATCACATCCGGTAGCATGCCCACTGTTTGTATTTCTTTACTTTAAGCATCACAGATTCCATTATGTAAAGGGCTTATTATGAAATACAGAACAAACATTGTCATTCATACAGTCAGACACATTTAAAAGTCACTTGTTTTACTGTTTGCTTGCCGACAGAGAGGATGACAATGCCTCATTTCTTATTTTCACGGAAATTCATTCAACTTCAGTGCAAAAGGCCTTTTTTTTTACTGCAATTGGAAATCAGGAGCAGAAACAAACACAGAGAAAGGAGCATGTCACTGTTAATGAACGCTTAACGTCAGTTCAGTTTACTTATTTATTAAGCCTGGGATGTGTGAGCTTAGAAAGAAATGGTGTGACCTTAAGGGCTGACCTCTTTCCGTAGTTCTGTTTCTATTTTGTGTCTCTTTGATTAACGTGGCTGGAAGATCAGGTATCTGCTAAAAGCAAGGAGATGTTGCTGGATACATTTATTTTCCCATTCCAGCTTGTTTATTATATGAAATGTTCCATCCAGAATCTGATGTCATCAGGTTATAACATTACATGGTGAATTTACTTCCATCTTTATTCCATCTATGTCAATATATATTTATATACTGGCTTATCTTTACATTTGCTGCTCAGACCTTGCACCATAGTACTCTTCATTATTCCTGTTTGCATGAAAAGCTCCCAATCCACCCATCCTGGTTTAAGTTGTCTACATTCAGTGACAAAAATGCTGCTATGCCAGGGGCCACAACTAGATGAGAGATATATTTATTCTTTTATATTATCGCTGCTGCTGGAAGCCTACAGTACGAGAACTGTTAGATATACAGGAATCAAAGATGGTTAAGCTCTGGGAGATTTGATTTTTTTGCCCCTTAACTTGTGGGTAGAAGGGTACTGCTGCTGCTATGTCTGTACCTCTGTATATATTTTATTTATTTTAGTTTATTTTTTTTCAGTTTAGGTTTGTTAGTTATTCTTTTGCTCTGAGCTAATTGCAAACATCTTCACATTGGGGTTGTAGATGGATACTACTAAAAAAAGTTGTTTTCAGACTCCAGGGATCTACAATACTATTAGATTTTGCACTGCAGCCCTTAACTCGTATAAAATATACATTTCAATCATTACTTTTGATAGTACTGTCATACAAATTTCTCTTCTTCCTTTGCTCTCCCCAGTCTGAAAAAAAAAATAAAATCTTACAATATTAAGTAAATAAGATTAGAGGCCTGGGTAAAAGGAAAATGAGTTTCATCTAGTACCGAGGTTAACCCTGTTTTGAGTGACATGCTGCAAATTCACATCCTAATTTTCTCATCTGAAGAAAAGATTCTCACTTTTGTTTGTAGAATCACTCAGTTAGCAATGCATATGATACATCACACAAACTTTATGTTGCCAACGTTAAAAGTACAAGTAGGAGATCCAGTTTAAGTGACTTGCAAGAATTGGCAGTTTTTGATATGGACAATATGACTTACCACACAGACTGTCATTTTGACAGGGCAGCAGAAACGCAAAACGTTGTACATGCAGATCTGGAAAAAAAAAGATCGGTTTCTCTGATTTTACTTTTTATAGCAGTATGTCTGAGTAAAATGGACATTGTTCTTTTATTCTATGAACTACTGACAACATGTCTCTGAAATTCTAAGCAAAAACTTTGTATTTATTTGCAAAAAAGGAGAAATGGTCAAAATAATGAAAACCATGCAGTGCTTTCAGACTTCAGTTAATGCAAAGAAAACAAGTTTATATTCATTTAGAAATAACAATACTAATTTTGTAACTCAAGCAGAGTTTAGAAATCAAAATTTGGTGGAAGAAATATGAGGTTTTCAATGAGGTCCAGTGCAGTGGACTCTTATTTTTTTTCCAGAACTGTATATACAAAATTTATAAAACTTTTATACATTGTGTTTATACATAAAACAAAAGCGGAATGGTAATTTTTCTAGAATGACTCCTCCATTGATAATTTGCACATCCTGACAATGAGGAATGGGCCCCATCTCTGTTCTGCACTGTGTAAACACTAACTGAAAATATGGCTGGACAATCACTGATCACGCAAAAGGCCATGTTCGACAGGAGCAAAGGAACAGACTCTGCACCTCTCTCGACAGCTAAGAATATATAAATAAATAATAAACAAAGCCTCAGTACGAACATGCAAATATGATGGGACTAAAAATAATTGGAAAGCAGCTGCCTGGTTTGATCTGTCTCAGTTTTAGATCTGACATTCGAATGTTAGATTCAGAAATGAATGAAAACAATAAGAAAGCATGGATCTGCCTGACCTGGTACAGATACTGTAGTGGGAGGAGGAAAGTGATCAGACAGGGCACCATTCTTGCTAGTGAGTTCACTTTATCAGTTATGTTAACAGGCATGCTTGAGATGCATCATAGTTCTAAACTTAGACACGGAAAGCATGTTTGTATTATGCATCTTCATCGTTGTTGCATGGATGCGAGTGCCGTCTATAGGTTGTCCCTTTAATCCAATCCTTTCATGCATAAACATCAACTATTTTCGTTTTTACATGCAAGAGTTCTTCAAACAATAAAATTAATTGAATCATTCTTTGTTGGTCATGGAGGCATGCATGCAACAAATACTTCTTACTTTCAATGTATGTTTAATTATGTCAAAATTATATGGCTTTACACTTAAAGAAAACAGTGTAAGCTCATTTAAATCCCGTCTTCATCCATGGAAATGGTCTGTAGCAGCTGTAGGCGACGCTCTGTCATCTTCCATCACATATAAACTCAATTTCTGTGGTTTATTCCAACATATTTAAACTATTATCGCCTGTTGCCCTCAGCTCAAGTGAACCCATTCAAATGAACACAAATGTTTCACTTTCTCTGTCTTTACAGCGGTTCCTTTCTCTTTCCAGTGGATCTATGCAGAAGCTCATTTCATTTTTTTGGTTGTAATGGTGTTCCTTAGTATGCTGAACAATGTCTGTCTCTCCTTGTCTTATTTAAGTTACTATCTTGTTACTTTCTTCTTCTGTTTCTCTGATTTGATTTGAGCGTCTTAAATCACGATGTTTGAAGACAGTGTGGCACAGTTAGACCAACAGATTTCACCCTCAGCACCACAGCCTTTTTGTGAAAGACTGTGGTTCTCTGTGTGTGTGAAGGTAAAAAGTTTATTATTCTAGAGATGAAAAAGGCTCAAATGCATATAGAACTACCATTGCGATTATGATTATTATTACTATTATACTACCAGTATATTGTAATATTATAGATGCTTTAGTTCAAGTAACTTCTTTAATTTTTTTACAAACAACTTTGAGATGAATGATTTATAAGAGTCTCACAGGTCATGATCTTTTTGAAAAGTATGAAAACTACTGCTACAATTACTAAAATTGTGTTCTAATGAAAATAAATACAAATATAATGATACTGTGCTAACTTTGTTGTACTTTTGCATGGTGTGCCTTGAGACTGAATGTCAAAAAAGTGTTCACAGTGCAAAAACACATTACACCAGCAACACAAAACTGATATTAACATCTTCTTAATCTGATAAAGTGAAACATTTTTTCACAAAGCCTAAGAAGTTATATAGATATAAGTTATAGATGAAGGTCTTGCTGAAAATCTCCACTACAGTTCAGCTTGTGACCACATCCTGGAAATGTTATGTTCAACAAAGACATTTGTGCTCCGTATTTTCTAGAAGCTAGAATAAACAAACACATTTACATATTCACTTCATTATGACACCCTAAAAACTTTAAAACAGCGACAGACTGGCGACCTGTGTAGGGTGACCCCGCCTCTCGCCCGAAACATTTGCTGGAGATAGGCACCAGAACATGGATGGATGGATGGATGGATGGATGGATAAAACTTTAAAACACAAACATCAATCAACTCTTACCTTATGTATTACAAAAGGTGAAAGAAGTCCAGTGCCAATCATATAATGTAAATTCTAGAAAAAATAAAAAGCTAATATGGTTGAAGTTCTCCATGAGATCGATCTCACAGTTTAAACTACTCGAAAAAAGGATTGTTTTCTAAAATGTTAACCTATTGACAAGAAAAAAAATATTTATCTCCATGAAGTAACTGTGCCTTTACCATCCACAGAGCCTTTTTACAGTTTTTACAGTTTTTACATTCCTACTAAATAAAATGTCCTTCTTGTTGCAATACTTGCAAGACAGTTTAAGAAAACATGGCGTGTTTTATGGTTATAGAACCATAAGTTTTAATTCTTAAGTTTAGGTTTTAGCACAAAGAAGATGTTACATTTTTACACCAAGAGAAGTAATACTGTTTCAGATTTTTGCAGAAAAAGATAAAAAAAAATAATAAAGAAAATAAATTTAATAATAAATAAAGATATGTAGGTTTTAGAATTTATTGTAAGGCCACAAATTAACTTTAAATACCTTAAATGACATAAAAACCTAGCTAAAGTTTGCCTTTTATCACATAAAATAACAATATTATTTATATTTAACAACATTGCTCACTTCTATATCCATTATTAGATTTTTCTATTTCAATCAACTGAATTGAAGTGAAGTGACGGCCACCTTGTAGGGCATAAAGGGCCAGAAGTTGCAGACCCTGGTGTTATCAGACTCCGCTTTTCATGGCTTTAACAGGGAGCATGCAGTTCCAACATCAGCCATGAGATGGCAGTGTTGACTTGTAAAATCGAGTGTTGTGGGGCACACGTCCAAGAGGATAAAATAGGGCATGGGTGTGTAACTAAGAGATTATGAATGAACGGTACACAGACATTTTCCTGCATCAGTTTCTAACTAAACTGACCTTATCACACCATCAGCATGGATAATGTGTTTTTTATACCTATAAATCTTGTAAGCATTTATTCCAAATTCATAGTTCTGCATGAGGTTTGGATATATTTCCCAATCATTAATTATAAAACTGCTGACCAAAACCCACCAAGGGCAGCTGGATCAGTTCGACACACTCATCTGTTTAATATTTAATGTCATAGCTCGAAATTTATTCAGCAGGTTCAGTTTGCAGTAGTGAAGTCACAGATGTTTCCATTTTCAGCTTCTGCATCTATCCATCTATCCATCAACCATGTCACCATATGTGGATCAGATTATTGTGGGTCACCGTCATGGGCTGCCTGTTTTGCATTGGTGAACTTTATTGCCAGCAGGGCTGAATAAAAACCCCTAGTTATGTTGCAGCTGTAGATTATAAAACAGGAGAACAATAACAAATTGCATATTCTTCATTTTTCTCCGCCCCACACTAGTGGCCGTTCCATCTCGGATTAAAGCCCTCATTTCTATTTCCGTTTGTTAGGGGGATAAAGTGCTCAGCTGACTAATCCTCAACTAGCCCGCCAATAGTCAGCATCTAAATTCCACCTGTCATTCAGAGCACAGACTTTATGTGGATGTGTGGTATTAAAAGGCCATGTGTTTTTAGAGATGAAGCTGATGGCTGGATTTGCGACTGATGAATGTAAAGATTAATGGAATGCTAATGCAAATTTTTAAGCCCACAGCAAATATCATTTTCCGTTTGCAGTGGAGGATGTGAATTTTCTTTTAATGTAATTGTCATTATCTTGTACTTGATCAAGCAGAAAGGATACAGCAGCATCCAACAGTAGAGGTCTGAAGTATACATTTTATGAAAGAAAATTCAGCACTGGCCTTAACAGTGTAAATTATTTTCCGTTTTAAACAAAATATGAAAGTTGTTTGACATACTGTTATTTATTACAAGTGGATTCATATCCATTTTGGTTACTGATGCTAGAAGCAGGACAAAATTCACCATTAAATGTGATATATTTGTATTCTGAAGCACTTTAAATTGAATACCTTAAAAAAATCCAAAATTTCTTCAACCACATACATTTATGTGAGTAAAAATGTTATTTCTGTAAATCCTATATGTTTATAATGTACAAATTGAAATAATTAAGATAGGAGGATGTTTTTCATTTATTCACTTCCAAATAGAACATTGTTTAATGCTGCTTTATTTCAAATGCATTAGCTTTGGTAAAGTTGCACTACGTAACTTGTATAAACAATAGGGATTTTTTTCGATCAACAAATCAACTTTATTTGTGAAGCACATTTCAGCAACAAGGCAATTGAAAGTGCTTTACATAATAAAAACACAAAAATCAACGATTGAAACATTTCATTTTGCCAATGCCTTCATTTACACAGTAAAACGTCGCTGGTGTTACATGCATATATTGTACATATGCTGTTAAAACAATCATCATGTTATGACAGTATGGGGAAAAAATGGAAAAAAAAAAAAAAGGCCCAATTTTAAAGCGCTAAATGGCAAAATCTAATTTATTTTAAGTTATTTTTCATACATATAGAATTTTCATAACAACTGTAGGTTATATACTTACTTAATTGTGCCATAAAATGGTACTTTGCAACTGGAAATTACATAATTTCCACTCCCTATCCCTATTTAATATAACACGCTGGTAAAACTGAGATTACTTAAAGCTTAAATCTGCCAGGGGTGTGAATAATTCTGAGGAAAACTGTATGGTTATAGTATCAGAGAAGTCAAGGAAAGGAATAAAACTATGTAACCATAAACAAAAAAATCAACCATTACACAAATTAGAATGAATCCGATTTTTGTTTTTGGTATAAGTAATGCTTTTTGCTTCAAGTAGACAGGTAGGGGTTGACTAATTAAATTAAGCTGAGTGAAGGGTATATAATCAGAAAATAGATTTCAGAATGAGTTGCTGAGCATACAACAAATGTATTCTCTCAATAAAAATGCATTAAGATGATGACATTAAATTTAATGATCAACTATATCTTTATAATTCAGACATAAAGGTACTAAATGATGATGAGCAACAATCAGGTGAGATATGATGCCAGTGTACTGAGAAAGATTAAAGAAGGTACTCTAAAGGTTTGGCAGCAGTCATATAAGTGGGGACTTTCAACTGATGAATCATCCTACATGTAATCCACTTGAGGGTAAATCAACAAGTCATATTTAAAACAACCAGCGATGTACAATGAAAGGAAATGAGGCATCTGAGAGCCTGAATGAGTTCTGCTCTGCTTTCAGATTCAACCTGGGTGCAGCACAAAACGTCTTAATGGACTCAGCTGCACTCATTCTGATGTAAGGTAGCGGCAGGTAAATCTACGGATAGAACAGATTTAATAGTGAAGGTGAAAGGAATGATTTAGTCACAGAAACACCTGTCTTCTTCCAGAAAATGGCAAAAATGTACAGCATATGGAGGGAAACTAGAATGTTCCTCCAGTGATAGCATAGTTTGAAAATTAGCAAACTGGTAGAAAGAAAAATACTGATTTTTAGAAATTAGCAAACACAAAACAATAGCAACCAAATAATCAAAAGTGCGGTTGTAGTCAAAAGGTCTGAGACGCTCCCTGACAGGGTGATCAGTTTTCCATGTAGTTTAGAGTGCTCAGACGAAATGCAGTTATCTGTAAAGTTGATGAAAATTAATGGAGATAAACTCAATTGCTCATTTTCACTGTGTTTTGCATGCATCACTTCAGTGTTGTCATAGAAGACAGTGTTATCCAGGGACTGATGTCACTCAGTCATTCTTTCTGATGTAATTCACTCAAATACAACACTTTTAAATTACCAACAACTGAGGCAGAGTTGTTTCTGAGGCTTCATGTAAGATGCAGTTGGGGTCCCTAGATTGTTAGACTACAATGGAGATCACTGATATTGTGAGTCACTTATTTAATAACTTTTGCTTTTATAAATATCAAACGTCTAGAAAGAGAGCATTGAAGCAGGTTGAATCTTCAGCTTACAGTAGTTTAGAGGCTACATAGTACCGCTTTTGGCCCAATGCATTTGCATGGTCTGCAAGAAATTTCTTCAACTTCAGAGACAAATGTCCACTTTCTAATCAGCTTCAGGGCAACCAAGATAGCAAAACTATTACTGAAGTTCATAACGTGAGCTGGCAGGATACATCAGGATCTTATATTGATCCCTGTTTCTGCAAACATCTCTAATGTATCTTACTTCAGGAGCACATAAGTGTTAATGTAACAAAGTCAACATCTGATATTACATATAATGATTATGTTTCTGGTGCAGAAAACAGGCTTAGTGAGCAATTTTGTAAGGTATCACATTATCTTTGTAGAGTTTGAATCTAGATATTACAGGTGTTCAGCAGAGAAATTTCCCAATGAGCTGCAGATCAGCGGAGGACAGTTGGGGGAATTGGAGGTCAGGATCCTACGTCCATATTCATAACTGATATAGACTCTTAATTAGGATAAGGTGTCAAGTTCCTCTGAAGAACTCTGAAAGTAAAACTTTGAAATGTAAAATGAAGAGACAAGTCGCAATCTCCTCTTTAATAGTCTTATGTTTTGTCAGCCCATCCAGTCAGACTGCAGCCTGCATGGCTCTATAATTACAGCCGCCTTTAAATGGAAGCCGTGGGCCTGTGATTCTGACATCTGACATGACAAGCCTCCACTCAGCTCATGCTCTTATGGCTTTAGGAAAAGTTTCATTTAGGAGGCTGTTAACGCCATCACAGAGAAGCATTCATAAGTTGTCCTCTTGAAAACACAGGTCACACATTGTGAGTGTCACAACATTAACACCTAAAGGACATAATTTGAGTCATAACTCAAGGAATTGCTAAATTATATCAAATTCATTGCACCCAACTATCCGTACAATCTATGAGACTAATTTAATCACCTTTCCCTGTAATTTAGCTACCCTGTGATTTGTATTTCAATTTGTGTTTAGATGAGTAGGGAAAACGTTGCGCCACTTTTTAACATTTCACAGAATGTAATACACAAACTTCTAATGTAATAATTTCATGTTGCAATGAGAAAGCCAAGCCCAGGTACATCCTTGCTTTGTTTTGTTTTTCTTCTAATTCTTGTCACCTCATTTTGCAGTTGAGTGAGTTTATTGTCTGCATTCAAGTCTTATAACAGGACACAAGGCTAAGGAGGCAACAGGGATTTATGGGGAATGATCTGCCTGACAAGTCATGCGAAACTGCAGATTTCCTTCTGCTCTGTGGAGAAATATGACTTCTTTCCCCCCTCCAGAATATTATGAAAAAGGAAGCTGAGGATGGACAAATGTTGATATTTACATATGTGTTCAATGTTAACATCAGCCCAAGATATTGCATTTCTACATGGGAATGAATTTACAGATAAGTGTAGCAAAGTAATAGAAAATAAAAGACCAGAAGTCATGACATGAATGTAGCAGATTCTGTATTTGGAATCATTAAGTGAATGTTCAGAGTAATATTGTTGATTTTAATCAGTGAGGTTAATCCTTATGTGTGAAGTCAAGCTTCAAACAGATGTCTGTTTTTGGAGAACAAAGGCTAAAACCTTGCAATTTCTGTTTATGGTGTATTCCTCCATGAAAATCTGAGCAAATTGGGTCATTCCAGACACTGATGAGAAGAACTACACGCTACAACTAATCTGGTTGGAGAGGCTAAAACACATAAAAAAGTGCAGATATCCTTTACTAAAGCGATCTAAGCACAATGACTGGGCTAAAGAGAAAAAGTAAAACTTTTTCTGGACTGATGGAAACTAGATTGTGCAGATTCTGCAGCAACAGATGTGAAGGCAGGCAGAGCGAAGAGAAAGCAGCTGATGACATGGTAAGTGGTAACATTAGTGAAAACTGCGTGCAGCAATAAGGTCGTAATGTTTTACTGAGAATCAATGCTAATAAAATTTGTTTTCCAACTTGTCTTCATTTGTAGTTAATCAAAGCAACAACGTTTTTGTGCTAAGATTTATGCATATGTAGTGCAGGCTGCTGAGTAAAAACTGTTTTGAACAGTTATGATACTGATCTACTGAACCGTTCCCCAAATTAACTACATCATATACTAGATATAGTTTATTATTAACATTAATATAAAACATTGGCATGATTACCTCTTGTGGTATTTAACATCAAGATGGTAGTTTGTTGGATATAAATGTGGAAAAAAAATATATTTATTCTTTATTTATAGTAATAATTAAAGACAATTTTATCTCATAGATGGCATACATAAGGAGCAATAAAACTCTTAATTTTTTTTCCAGCTTGTTTACCATATTGCTAATGTTCACATATGAGCATAATATACAGAGATCATGTATGACTAATTAATGTTCTAAAGTTCTAAAGTTGATGTTAATGTTAATCTAACATCTGATATTCTTTTATCAAATTGTGTTTGGACTCTGCTGTTGGCTGTGCTACTTAAATTATTACCTTTGATGAAAATGAACCAAAACCAAAATTTACACACCATTTAACCTAAATTATATTGTACATCCTCTTGAATATTCACTCCTGTTTAAGGCATAAACTATTTGTAAAGGTGAAGAAATCAATCTGAGTTAATATCCCATTTACAGCTACAAGTATGCATGGTTGTGCATGTCTCTATAAGTCTAATTTTGTTATTGGGAGTTTTGCCGGTTCATCAAGGCCTGGTCCAGTATGTTTTGAGCTGGAAAAGTTCCTCTGGGATAGATTAGGTTTTAATCCATACCATGGATTTCTTATATAACTGAGTTCTGGACAATGAATTTGCCATCCTAGGACCTTTAAATGTGTTCCCTCAAATCATTAATTATAACTTTAGCATTATGTTTTAGGTTATTCTCATTCTGAAGTACTTTGTTTTTTCTTCTTGGAAACTGAAAATAAAAGAATTCTCAGAGATAAAGCCATTCAGTATTTAGAATTTCCTCCTCAAGGCTTTTCAGAAATTACTTCAATTTGGACCACATACAATAGCTCTAATCATGAAAACCTTCATACATCAGGATGATGCTTTATTTTAATTTCTTTGTATGACATTTGGTATTTATAATCATGATCAAAAGCAGAATTTCATTCACATACCAAGGATACAGTTTTTAGTTTCCTAAGAATTTCTAAATGCAATTATGATTTTTTTTTCTTGAATCATTTTGTGTTGTATTTTGCACTCACTTATTTCTGTTAAGAATCAGTCTACGCTCAAGTCAATCTCCATTTACTTTAATTTTAATCAATGGTTCCACATAAGAGACCATTCATGTTGCCATCAAAACAAACTGTATCGCTTTGCACTATTAGACATCAATATAATGTGTGTGCTGGAATGTAAAGTATTTTGGAAAATAAGGCATTTCAAGCACCACTTTAAATGAAGGTCAAGCAGCAATTTCTCATTAATACATTTCCCATTACATACATAAGATGACCTGACACACAAAGTGTAATTCAAATTCCATAACCAAAAAGCTGATCATGCAAGTATAAAAAGCAAACAAAGATCTGTTTCAGAAGATGTGGCCATGAAGTTTTGCTCAACACCTTCATACAGATGCTGCATTGATATAAAATACAGTGTAAAGCTGCAAAGTTGTTCCTTGTTCATCTTATCACTATGGTAGCACTTCAAAGGGACTAAAGCTGTAATGTGCCATAAGAGCTTCTTAAAGGACTCTCCTTGAAAAAGGTTCACAGAAACACTTCCTCAGTGTGCAGATATATGCATTTGTACACATTTGCATGCACAGGGTCATTTTTGGAAATGAAGCTGTTCTCTTCTTTGAGCAATGGATCCTCAAAAGAGTGAAAGCTCCAAATGCTGTAAGGACATTATGTCTCAGGGCAGCTGTGACTGTGAGAGAGCCTGCTTATATTCCTTGAAAAAGAAAGAATAACAACCCATTCTGTCAGAACTACATTGGAGTACTGATAATAATCTCACTACTGAGGTTTGGCTGATGAAGCCTGACAGTGATGGACAGAAATGTTCTGTACTTCGAGTTCTTAAACTTCATGTTCAAATTTGAGTTTGGATTAAAAGGTCTCAAAAGAAACACTGATTAACAAGTTGCATAAGCAAATTGTCTTCAGCTTATTATATAAAAAATGGCAATTTATGCCTTGATTTGATGGTTTTTGACCCCAAATTTCTATTTCTAAAAATAATTTAGGCATTTTTTTAAATTAGAAATTTAAACGTTTTTTTTTATGTGTAATGTCAATGAAGGCTTTTCTATTTGTTATTAAGAAGAGGGTAATGGACTTTCAATATGCCAGTTTTTCTCATATCAGAAACGATTAACCTGGACATCTTTTGGAAGATGCTTGAAGGTAAAAATCAAGCAACACAACATTTACAAAAAATGTACAATTTTGTCAGAGGAAAATGCTTGGCATTGTTTCTTGGCAACAAACTAATGAGTTTGTTAATGTCTGATCTCTGAGTTGTAGAAACTCTTGGAGATGTGCATTAGTAAAACGGCTTCTGTGTCCCATCTTGTTAATTTCGTCAGAGTGAAAAGTTGCACACATTCGTATGACCAAACTTGAGTTGGAAGATGGAGTTTGATCAACGTCTTGGGCAAAACGGGGGAGAGGGTTGTTACTCTGCAGTTCTATAAACTCCATCTGGATGTGCGGAGGAGCTCAAAAGTGAATGGATGACAAAACAATTCCAAGTAATTTTTTTGTCATTCAAAGTCAGCAGAGAGCCGTGTGAACAAATTGCACAGTGTACTCTGCTTTTCAGCAAATTGTACTCATCAGTGCTGACTTCCAAGCTCAGTTTGTGTATTCCCTTCTCTTGCCACAATTAACCGTAACAGTGCACTGCTGAGAGTCCTGTATAAGCTACTGGTGGGCCACTACTAAGAGATCTATAACATTTATCTTACAGTTCTTTCATGTCTCCAACAAAGCAAAACTTTGTCATTTGCTTCTAAAGGACAATCTTCTGCCAAATGTCTTTTTTCCACCTGATTGTCAACTGGCAGTAACTTGTTTTTCTGAAATTAATTGTACGTCTCCTCCATTGAAGCTCATAAATACTTTTAAAAAAATCTACAAGACAGATATTTAGATCTTCTGAATTACTGATCAGCCTGTCCTTTGTAGCTCAACCCTCCTCACCTTATACACAAACCTCAGATTTCAAGTATAATCCTGGAATTAAGAAAAATATCTCTCACTTTGACACCCATTGACTGAAGCCATCCTGGATAATATTAAAAACCTGAATAAAGCTATCATCTACATTTATTCTACATTGGTAGTTGTCTTAGCAGACAAATATAATTAGCTCAGTTATTTTACTTCCACAGACACAGAAAGGTCACACAGCAATTCTACATGAACCTCGACTGTCCATCTGTTTTGTAAAGCCATCTGCCACATATTTTATAAACTGTCAGGAATCATCCAAAAAACTGACAGGCAAGCATCTAAACAGCAACAAAAACACATAAACATCCATAAATTAATAAGGACATCCTTACATTAGTTGGAACTTTAAATGGCTAAAATTGCACCTGCTGTGTCATCAGGTCCACATATTTAGATCACTTTCCTTAGATGCAAGATGTTGAGACATAAATCTAACCACAGCTAACTACAGCCAGTCAGAATCTGCTCACTTCTTATTTTGAGTTGAAAAGGTTTTTCCCCTAATCCCACAATATATGCCAAAAATGAAAATGTAATTTGTTAAGAATATTTTTTTATCCTGCTGAACAAATACACATATAGAAACAAACCATAGCATTTCAGTATTTTTTTTCCAAAGTCATTAGATTTGTTATTTGGGTGCTTCAGCCAATGAGAGGAATGAAACATGACATGTTACTTAGCAACATCCCCCAACAAGCACATTCCCATCTTTATGTATTTAATAGCACCAGAATAAGAAGAACATTGTCATTGAACAAATTCTGATCTGGAAATTTATTTCCTTCTGCTGCAGCATATGAAAGACCTGAGAGTTCTCTGTTTTGCTTAGTGGGTGACTAACAACAGAGAGCATTGAATGCCTGACGTTTATTAGAAAGCACTACCTGAAATATTGAGTTAAATGCGTCTCCATAGCTAAGAGACTGTTGTGGTAAAAATATTCAGCAACTGTATTTGCAGGGTAACTCGCTTAAACAACATTCATTTATTGTAGATAGTCCGCTTGCTGGGTTCAAGAATAAGAATGCTTTCATGCCTGAAGGATTTAGTTCATTTAAAATAAATACTTTCTTTGTGTAGATGTGCGCAGAGCATGTGCACCTTGGTGTGGATAAGGACTGAGACTGTTTGGAGGAGGACGTCTCGGTATTGGTCCAATAAGTGGTTTGTTTATGGCGTAAACATGATCCGATATCAATTTGACGCAGTCAGTAAATGTAAGCTACTGCCAAATGCTTTCACTTTGCCAGGACAGTTGCATTGTGCATGCGGTGCAGTAAACAAACTAATAGAAAAAGAGTGCATGTTTTCTGCGAGTTTCAAGACGTTTTCTCAAAATTCATTGAGTATACGTTCTCAATCATTTTGTGTGAAAGAGTGCCCAGAAAAACACAAATAATTTGATTGCACTGTCCATGTTTTTGACTAGCTCAAAGCACAACATTGTTCTTGTATTTACATTTGATACTTCCACCTCGGACACATTCATTCGATTTACAGACTGAATAATATTCAGTAGTTTGTAGTAAGAGGTTTTAGCTTACTTGGATTTAATAATAATAATAATAATAATAATAATAATAATAATAATAATAATAATAATAATAATAATAATAATAATAATAATAGACCTGCTTGACTTTCTACAGTTTGAAAATGAGTCCACTCTTAAACATGTGTCTTCATTTTTTGTTGCATATTCCAAATCAAATGTCCCCCTAAAGAGACAACTAAGAATTGATTTGGCCCTACACTGAGCCTAGACCTTCTGCTTAGCATAAACTCGTTGCCAGCTATAACTTCTGTGGATTGGCGGCAGCCTTACCAAGTCCACAGTAGACTGGCAGAGTCCCGTTAATTCACTCTCCTGGTCCTATAACACAGCTGAGATGTGCTTTTCAGCGAATCCTATTCCAGCTGCTTCTGTGGTTTCAAACGGTGCCACATAAATACAGTGCCATGATCAGGTGCATTGCAAATGTGCATATGCGGTGGGCATGTGCATAGAAACCAACACAAATTAATACTGCAGTTGCTGGGAGACCTGAGGTAGTTCAAATGCAAGTCACAGGATGTGCGAAGGAAGCATTGGCCTGGTATTTATCAATGATTAAGGAGAAGGAAGAGGAAATAGCAAAAGCAATGGCTCATATGGTTTCTAATATTAGTAAACAACAGTTACAGCACTATTAATAACAATAATAAAAACCTTCAAAATGTATGTGCTCCAGTACCAATAACCTGCTCCTTGAAGTTGCTTAGTCTTGATCATATTATCCTGGTTTGCTTCTTGTCATTTCCCTTCATTCCTCCTTCTGTTTCTGTATGTCCTCTTTAAAAAAACAAAAACAAATATTCTGCTCCAGCATAATTCTGCCTGTCTTCATTCTGAGTTTGAGTACTAATAATCCACAAAAAAAATATGATCAAAACCAAGATACAACCTAGTTGATTCCCCCACTCAGCTCCTCCAGACTAGTGGCAGCAGCAATTAGTAAAACGCCTGGTGGAACTGCACGTCTCCTAAGAACGTTTGTTAATGGCATAATAAGAAGCATTGTTGTGAAGACATGCTGAAGGAAGACCGCTGGAGAGAGTAGTAGCTTCTTAAAGAGATAGCGACCTAATGTCAAGATGTCAAATTACAAAGTCAAATTAATGTTTGATATATACACTCTTTTTTATAACAACTGAAGGTAGTGACCTGATTGAAATTGCACTTTGTGCCTGGAAAATACACTATGCCATCTCTTTAATAATTGGGAAGTTTTTTTTAAGCTGTTTGTTTTCTAGACCCCAAAACATTAACTTATTCCAAGAAAACCGCGAGGTGGCTTATAAGCGCTTGGACTGTTTCTAGAAGTAGTACACACCCAAATGGAAGAGTAAAAATATTCAAAAAGTGAAATTTGCATAACAGGACACCTTTAATTGTGCAAAATATTTAAGAATAAAGATTTTATATAAAAGGTAAATTAAATTTACATGGGTTTAACTTTTTGATCACAGTGTCTTAGAGCAGATGGCTTTTGTGTGCCTCACAAACTAATCGCTTTACTGAAATCAGTATCAAAACATTTCAAATACAAGCCTATGACTCAAATGGATGGTACAAACTTATGGGGGGAATTTATCCGCCATAATCCAAGAGCACACATGTTCAAATTCCCCCATACAGACTGAGCTATTCTGTCACTTGTGTAAAGTGGAGCTTTTGTATGCTGTAATGGAACAAAATCAAATTCAGAACAAGCAGATTAGCTAAAGTACATTTTGTTTCTATTAGTTTGATTGCTCATACATCACTTAGACAGAAAGCATAAATGATATTGAAGAAATCAGTTTTACTGTTGTAATGTTAGTGGCATTATTTAAGGACAATTACACATAAAACCACAGAAGCAAACATTTTGTTCCATCTATGATTTTATTAGTGAATCCAACTTTTTCTCGTTCTTTGTGTTTTTAAACAAAGTCAATGAGAATCTTCAGCTATAACAAATAAAAGTGTTTTTTAATATATTTAATGTAGCCTTCATCTAATTACCTCTTCTTGTAAATCATTGAACTCAAATAAGATGTCGAATGTAAGTATCATCCTCAATTAACATCAACAAGTTACAGCAGTTTTTATTAAAAGGGATCTCTAAAATACAGAGCACAAATTCAGAGGACTTTCCAATATGGATCAGTGTTTGTCACAACCGTGAACAATGAATATTTAAATAACATTTATCCCCTACATTATAAATGGATTTAAAAAACTGCCATTGCTTAGAGTAGTGACAACTTATTCAGATTTGCAGAAAGATGATTGACTGTAGTCAGCTTTCTAAGATGAGTAATCAGAGACATCCACACTGATTGCTTTCTCCCCTGAAAAGATAAGTAAAAATTCAATGTGGTTTTGCAGTATTATAGCCTTACACAGGACAATTTGATGCACTTTTTAATTAACTTTGGCGTTTCACAGTCTTAATTTGCTTTAAAAAAGGGCAAATTAAGGCCACTACATCCATGTCACCCTGACTCACAAATATCTACCTGAATCAACATGTATCATTATTACATATCTGTAAAAGTGAATTAAATTACTTAAATCTCATCAGAAATGTAAATATCCTGGTGATAAATGTTTATATCATGTGCCTTGAACATGTTTTTTTTCTGTTTTGTATTATAGGACATCATGACAAGACTTCACTTCATTTTTTTTTTTTCATACAAGAACATCTTCTTGTTTTCGGTTTACATTTCCTCTCTGTTAAAAGGCAGGATGTAATTTACCTGAGAGAAAAACACAAACAAACAAAAAAAAAAACACTTGCAGATTCACAGTACCAACTGTGTGAGTGTAATGAACAGGGCAGAGAGGCTGCTGGACCTGTTGATTCTTCTCCTGGCTGTTCTGAGACCCCGGTTAAGCTCTGTCACATCAGTTTGTCAACAGGGGATTCCAGTCATTTAAGCTGCGGTGGGCAGACGCCCACTTGTCTCGGTTAAGCGATGTCTTTGACTCACGCTTCTCCCTCCAGAAATGGAAACTCTATCATTTATCAAGTTCTAATCAAAGTCTGCTGTGTTGCAATCAGTGTTTTACATCAGAAAGGCCAAAGAGGGGCCCCAAGGCCACGCTGTTGTTATGTGTGGGGAGGCAAACAGAAGCCTGAGATCGGCCTGCACTAAGCTTCCATGGTGGGTTTCCAAAACACCTCAAACAACCCAAGCCACTGTGTCTGAAAACCTCCTCCAAACATTAGATGTGAACCAAGACACTAATGCAAAATGTTAATTAGCTGACAATTTTATTAATGTTTTAAATTCCATTTTTATAGATTTTATCTACAGCTAGAAAAATATGATTTTAAATATACAGCATCTGTAAGTCTTGAGACTATGTTTCAAAGATTTTGAAGTATTGTGTTGAAAGTAAAACAAAGGACATTTTAATGGTTTATTTCTCCAATTCCATTTTTTTTTTCTTTTTTGCTTGTTTCTCTTTCTGATAAGAAACAATGAAATATGGTTCCCTTTGTTGCCCATTTCTCTTAAAATTAATTAAAATTAATATACCATTTCCATCTGACTAGTTTTTGTCTGTCCTCTGTGTGACACTGGCACAGACAAGCAGTTCTGTTGGATCTTTCATCATCTGTAATGATGTCTGGCCCATTTCCTATCAAAGTAGTAGAAAAGAGTACTTAAAATACGAGACAAGAGAAGCTACAAGGACATCCAAGGTTAAAGACTCAGCGGACAAATTTTATTGTTTTTTACATTTTAGAAATTTTAGACTTGTAAGTTTTGACGAACCAACCTAATCACAAAATAAAAGTGTTTTAGAAACCATACAGACAATGTAAAGTATAAAATATCAGTAAAATCAGACAAATTTATATTGTTATTATTTTCCTTCTAACTTCTATCACTTAAAATATTTCTTATGTAACAGCTTTGTTTTGTTTCATGCCCACTCTGCCTTTACACAGTATTTTTCTTTGTATAAAAACATCTTCCACCTAAATATAGCTCATTATTAAGCATGAAATACCAAAATTACCCTGGTAACAACTCTTCTTTGGGAGGATTTGGCTTTGTAGGTGATGGGGAGTAGTTTTACAGATACATTTGAAAAGTGAGGCTGCACTTAAAGCTGCAAAGTCTTGAGATGTTTGTAGCAGCTTTCAATGAAATGATTGAAATGTTTGCCAATTTCATTTGCAGAACAGCTCAAGCTCAGACTGGTTGAAACATCAATTTTGCATATATTGTCACGATAACATAGGTCTGGACTTTGACTGGACCATTCTAACGTGAATAGTAATATAAAATCTGATTGAAGATCTAGTTATTCGTGGAAACGTAAACTTTGACCAATTTGATGATGAAAAAACGCCTGCAGTAGGATACTGACACAACCATGTTCAATCACATGTAGTTTCAGTTTGCTAACATACATTGTATTTTAATGTGAAATAAGTGCAAGCGCAACTGGTGAGGTATACTTCCTGCTTTTGCTTCAATCTTTCGATTGTCTCCAACCGATTGGTAAACGAGGAACGGAAAAGGAATAAATTAAGACTTTTAACTCTGATTCCAACATTTTGGGTGAAGTCAAAAGATTTTGCTTCCGCTTGATTCAATTAGCTGACTTGCTGGGGAAAAAAATGTGAGCATAGAATTAGCCTTTGCTCATCCACACAGGGCAAAGGAGTCATAGTGACACAAGGTTAATTGAAGGATGATGAGTTCCTTCCTGCCTGACACAGAGAGAACATTGATGTTTAATAAAACAAGACACCTTGGCTCAGCAATCGTGTTACAGATTTCCAATGCTTATCTTAATTACCACCTGCTGTGGCATAGCAAGTAATCTTTCACCTTTTTTGATAAAACTCTCCAGATTAACAACTGAGATCAAAAAGATGGCCATGTTAATCAATACTTAGATAATAACAAAGAAATGAAAACTAGGCTGTTGTCTGGCTTAACAGCTGGTGTGATCTCACTGCAAAATTGGCTTTTACTTTATGAGGCCACAGCAAGTTCATTTTGCTGTAACAACCATGTGAGTATGCATTTAGATTCAGCCTTTTGGACTACTTTGACTTCACAGAGTAACATTTTCCATTTAGCGTTAACAAGCTAAGTTTCAAAGCTAGAGCTGTTTTGAAAATGAGAACAATTGTGTAAATGTTTTCAAATAACTGTTTGTTTTAGGCCATGGGAGAAGCTTCCTTTAATAATAGTGGATGTGACGACCATTTGCATTCTCATATGCAACTTTGTAATGTTATTCTTTTGCACATAAAGCAGCCACCGCATGCATGACTCATAGGAGCATAGAAAACAGTAATATAATAAAGCAATAGATGGCGTGACTCATTTATTCTTGGTTGTTTAGGAGGCGTGTGTCAGTTTATTGAGGTTGCAGGTGTTAAAAGTTGACGAATGATCAGACTTTAGAGCCAGGAAGTGGAAAAAGCTGCAAATCATAAAATGGCAGAACATTTTTAAAATGGGTGAGGTGAGACCCATAGCTCACCTATGCATGTGTTGTTTTGAGCCTCGGTTCCCATCTAGACAGATTTGTTGTCCATATTTTTTGCTTAGATTTGTATGGCTGCGTTTTACTCCATTGGTGCATGCAAGTTGTACAATAGATCATTTATGTTCCCTTACCAGGTATAGAAAATATATGGGTAAATCATTTATGTTGAAATAAAATTTTTGCACCAAATATCATAAAACTAAATTTGATAATGAAGAATAAAATCTAATTGATATCAGAAAATGTCAGCATGTCATTAAATTAAATTTGAAATCAGATGTGGCCCACAGTGACTGACAATTATTTCTCTTTTTGATGTAGTTTGTCCATATTTAGTCCTTTATAAGGTATTTCTATGTTTTCTTCTCTTCCTCAAGACTTGGTTTTACATTTTATAGCTAAAAACAGATCAGTGTAGTGACTGAAGTTTTGGACAGGATATTGAATAACACCACAACAAAAATTGTATGCATAACTGATTGAAAGAGAAAGCAATTAACAGCAACAGTAAGGTGACAACGGATTTGTTTGTGAGCCTAAAAATGATTAGACAAGAAAAATGCTTTCTTTTTTATGTTTCAATTGTACTATTGTGACATTTTAAATATACATATGGAAAATAACTGTGCATGCATGTGCCAGTGCAAATTTGCTCCATGAAAAGGATATCTGGAGATGGTATCCCAACGGCATGGTTGACTTTAATAAATCTGGCATCTAAGTAGACAGGTTGCATTAATAAAACATGAACCAGTGTTTGTATGACTTTCAACCTTTTGGCTTATGTGTCTGTGACAATCCCCTCCAGCCCAGTAGGTGTCTCCCCAGTCCAATACGTGTTTCTCTTTTTCTTCCTTTCAGGAAGCAGGCGGATGGGCTGCTAATTGAACAGACCCGGCTGGTGATAAATGCTGAGTCCAGCCAGTTACCGACCTTTTTGTTTGGCCTCCGGATCAGACCAGAACGGGCAGCAGCATTGTCTCACACTCTTCTCAGACTGGCCATTTATTCCTCCCAGAGCTATATATTTTTGTATAAATAAATTATTGTTTGTGTAGATTCGCTTGTCTGTCTCCCATTTTTGTTATCGCCTATGAGCTGGGCGTGACATGTGTCCGTGTGTGTGCGTGTGTTTGTGTGTGTGGAGTTGGTTTGTGTGCAAGTTTGTCATCTGGAATTGCGAATATATTGAAAAGAGTAACCTCGCTTCACTCAATCCCAAGAGCCAAAAGGGACAGGTACCCTCTCGGCAGCCACATGCCCAACATGGAGGCAGAACAGCAGCCAACCACTGTGAGGCCCCACCCAGTTCCTAGCCAACAGTCTCATGACCCAGAGACTGTAAGCCAGGAACCAACCGTGCTGTGACGTGGTCCAAACCCCCATACCAAATATGTTGGACGGCTGTAGCAGGAGTCCATTTAAGTTTCTATGCTTTTCTATCATTTCTTACCAGCTTACAAGAAAATAAGGACCTTGAAAGATGTCCAGAGCTGTAGTGAATCTTTATCTTTTCTTTCTTGTTTTTTCTTCCAGCCATTCTTTGTGTTAACAAGCAGCTAAAGTTTGTCAAAGAAAGTGGTGATGTCTCTAAAATCTGCATACTAACATGATTCCAAAAACCAATCATCCTGAAAATAATAGCAGCGTGAGTCTTCTGGGAGAGACGTCTACCCAGATAGTATAACCACAAAGCCAAGAAAACAGAAAGGAATAACAAGTACACAAGAAAAAACATTTAAAAATGTCAATTTGTTGTTAGAAGACCACTGAAATTGGACTTAGCATATGCAAACTTTGGAATGTAAAGTGTGGTCCCTCTAAGAATAACAGCTTTTACTCTGACTATTTGTATCTGTATGTTTGCTAAATCTGAAAATATTTTCTTCCTAGGTTTAAGTAAGCTCCCTTTGGTTAAATTCAAGTCAGTCTTTAATTAGAATGCTGAAATTGACCCTTAACACCACAATTTATCAGTCTCCCAGAGGGAAACACGGTTGATCTTGAGCATGAGGCAGTATTCCTCCTCTTTATTCTTGCCTCCTCTGTTTCGTTTGCATCTCTCCTTCAGATAACATGTTTAATGTGAGATGACTTCCATGTTAAATCTGAAATTTGATCTGACAAAAACACAAACATATTGGGTGTGTGTCTGAGCACCTCTCCTGACACTGATTGATTCTGTGTGCCTTCTGCTGTCTGGTTTCTGCCTTGTGTAATCTCATAATCTCCTTAAACATTCTGCTTTTAACCTTAAAGTTTGACATCACATTGGCATACTTGGTCTCAGTCTAGACTGATTCAACACAAAGGAAATCAAATAGGTCCTGCCATTCAGGTGTCTTCTCATAAGTCAGAGCCAGTGCAAACACGACTCGCTTCATTGGACAGAAAGTGATGGGATTGTGCATTTGGCCAAGACTTTGAAGCTAGATTAAAAGTAGTTTATGCTATCTCTGTGCATTCCTAGCATCAGTTTTCTGATTAACCCACTCTTTTAATTGATTGATTAATTGGTTTGTAAACATTAAACATTAATATATTTGTCAAAAGTGGAAAAGCCAATCTAAGGATCTAGAAACTGTACTGTTTCAATTGATGAATGTGTGTTCTATGATTTTGTGTTTTTATGTTTTTATGGTGTAAAGCACTTTGAAATGCCTTGTTGCTAAAATGTGCTAGGCACATAAAACCTGATTGAATTGGTTGATTGAAATAAAATGTAAAAATAAAGCGTAATGATAAACCTGTCTTCATCAAACAAAAATTCTGTCTGAATAAAAGTTCTACAAACCCCAAAAATGTTTCTGGAAATAAAAATAAATAAAAATAAATACTTAGACAAATATAGTTTTAACATAAAATCCATAAACTTGTATCCTGTCTTAAAAGTAATAATCCATGTTATTTAACTGATTATTTAACTTATATTGGAAGGCAGGCTTCAAGACTTCAAGAAATATTATGAATAAGACATTTTACCTTATAAACACTTGATAATAGACAAAAGTATTTAGTATCAAATCTCACCAAGAATTTAGGAATATCGTTTATTCTGTATTTAAGGTTTCAGATGAATAAAAATCACGGTAAAATGTATTTGGTTCAGTTCTTTTCAACATTCAAAATTTATGAAGAAGCTCAGCATCATTTCCTCATTATCAGCTATAAATCAGTAAATCCCATTAATGTCTCTTAGCTTTTCCCACATAGACACATTAACTTTAGGTAATGAAACAGCCTACACGTGACAAGCCTATTTGAGGTAATGTTTTTACACAAATGAATGCTCCCCTAACAAGCCACCTGCAACAAAATAAAACACGACGGTGACAGAAGATGTTGTACAATTATGTGCTACTTTACTGTTCTTTGGTTGAATTAGATTCCTTGTTAATTTTCCTCATAGTAGTGTGTTTTTTCCTCTTCTCTTGTCCTTCGTTCCTGTTGCCATCCTGCCCCATGT
Source organism: Alfaro cultratus (assembly GCA_903066825.1). Lineage (NCBI taxonomy): Eukaryota > Metazoa > Chordata > Actinopteri > Cyprinodontiformes > Poeciliidae > Alfaro > Alfaro cultratus. The sequence continues at coordinate 66,774 of CAEFZX010015285.1, forward strand.
ATGTCCTTATTTCCATGTTTGCATTACTGAATTAAAGTAGCCTAAAAAAACAAAGTAAACATTGTCACATCACATTAATTCTCCCCTACATATAGCCTCTTCCTATCAAGATCTGTTCTGAAATGTCTCTCAGATAAAGCCAGAAGACAACAAGACTAAAACACTTAATAAGTTGACATTTAAGTTCTGTGATTTATGGTATTATTTGTATTCTTGCTTTGGTTAAAACCACACAGTTTTCAAAATAATGGCACTATTAAATAAGCACATAAGCACAAATATTTACAGAAGAGAATAACACTCTTATAATAATAATAATACTCTTATAAATACAATTTGAAACATGTATTGATTCAACATGTATAAAAGCTGTTCCTTCTTTTAGCAATCAGTGGGTTGAGATGTTAAGCATGAGAATTAAAGTAAAATTAGCAAGTTCACTTCAGAGCACAGTAGTAAGTCATTGTTGGTAATTAAAAATTGATGTGTTTTTGGACACTAATCAGAATGTGTAGCAAAAGTATAAATCAGCAAGTTAGTTGAGAATGTCTGCTGTTGAATTTATATACAAATTAATTTGATTAAAGAAAACTTTGAAGTACAGTCATACTCAATAAATCAGAATATGTATTCAGATGAGCTCATGTTAAATTTTAATTTAAAATGTCATTTTTTATTAACTACATAACTATAAAGTTATTGTAATTAACAAAAATGGTCTTTTAAAGATGCATTTGTGTGTAATCAATCTATATAATATGTTTCACTTAGGTGAAAAATTCTTTCAATAAATTGACTTTTCAATAATATACTCATTTATATGGGACTGTAGGTATTGAAAAATGAAAAAAAAAAGTTCTCTTTTAAAATTCAATGGTGAGTCCATAAAACAGAAAAGGGGATTTTTGTTGTAAGAATAAGCACTAAAGGATCCTCCTTACCCATTATTCATTCAACCATCATTTAAAGTTCTACAATATGCAAAATCTTTTTTGCTATCACTATATCCTGAACTACATCAACTTCAACTTGTTTTTTTTCTTTAGTTTGGTTCCTTTAAATGTTACCTCGATCAATTGAGCTTTGCTTTTGCTCCCATCCCACGGATGGCATTTTGATGTTTTGTAACCTATGTGTCAACAGCCTCTAAGTGACTCCCCAAGACTTCCTCTGAAAGTGTAGATAAAATCAGAGTCTAAAGTTTAAACCATAGACATTCAAAGTAAAGATCAAAGCCCTGTGGGGAAACATTGCGCCCTGCTGCAGCACTTAAAAAGTCCGATTTTCCAATCCTGTATTAGTTCAAGTACAAAAACTAAGTTGCACAGTGCAGAGGCAGACTGAGGAGAAAGGTTGACCCAAGAGCATTTTATATGGCATAGTTTGAGGCATCATGGTGATGAATCTTTATTATTCCAAAGTTAGAAGATTGTAGCCACTTTAACTAGTCACCTAAATAGAAAATCCAAGGAAACTTAAAGCTATCAGAGTTGGGACATTTTTTTTCTTGATTTCTACTGAAGTGTGAATTTTTTTTTATCTATGTCAAACTATTAATATTTATTAATTTAAATCTGATATGTTTTTTGACCCCAAATTTAATCAAATACTGGTTAACTTAACTCTCATATTATTCACATAGTAAATTCACAGCATGGACAGATTATCAATAAGTTCTTATTCAGTCACTTATGCTATAGATTAACTTGTTATACTATAAAGGGAATTATTTTGTTCTCAAACAAAGCAAAGTATATTAATTTGTCAATTAATTTAATTTAAACTGACAGCTTAAATTCAATACCTTCAAATGATAAATAATGACTTTCAGTTGCAACACAATAAATCACAGCACAGAATGTTGGATTCGCCTGATTTTTTATTTATTTATTTAATTGATGTCATGCAAGTACATCTGTATTCTGCACAGGAAATGTAGCAGCTGCATAATGGATTTTAAAGTGAGGGTTTGGAAAATAAGATACTCCTTGTCTTATGTTGGACGCTTTTAGCTGTAATAGCGTCTGCTGAGTCCCATCTGCTCTGTGGAATTACTGTACTGTGCATTAAAATGTACTCTTACTCCAACTCTGTGGCTTTCAGCTTTCGCTACAGTTTTCACTTCTGCCTCTTTATGTTGGAGGAAGGCAAGAAGATGGGGAATTCACTGACCACTCACCTCCATTTTCTCTTTTAAATTGTTGCTTTTTCTTGCAACACACAGTGCTTTGGAAAAGCATTCATATACTTTTTTAACTTCACAGTTCGCTTTTTCATTGTGGTGTTATTAGAGAAGACTATAAATATCACATAATTATGAAGTTGAGGGAACACACTACATGGTTTTCAACATTTTTAAGAGTTGCCTTTTCTGTGATCGCCCTAAATAATATCTTATGCAAAAAATAATCTGAAGAAGTGACCAAATTCATAAATAGAAGAATGTGAAGACCTCAGAGGTTTAAAGCAGAGTTAAGTTAGAAAGCAACATTGTATGCTTTAAAAATCCCCCAGAGGACTGTCAGATTAGTTGACCATAAATATAAAGGAAATTACACAACTGCAAGCCTATCAAGTCATGGCTCTGACTGACAGGTCAGACAAGGAGAGGATTAATAAGAGAAGCATCTGATAAGCCCATGGGAACTCTGTAGGAGCTGCAGAGATCCACACTGCAAATGTGGGAATATAATGTAGGAACAAGTATTAATCAAAAACTCAATCTGGCTTATTTGAAACAGTGACTTGAAGAAAATTATTGTTCAAAGAAAGTTATAAGGTGCGTTTTTCATAGAGTGTTTATTTTTTTGTGAGGAAGCACAGCAAATATCTGGAAGAAGGTGCCCTACACATCATGGCCAGAGGAAAGCCTGGTGCTAAGAAAATCCTCTTCTAGGGATGCCAATTTTATGGTGAGATAGATAAGCAGGTCAAAGTTGATAAGATAGATAAAAACTTGCTAAATGTCATCAAAGACCTAAGACTGGGAGAGAAGTTCACATTCTAGCAGTACAGTCCTTAAAACACACAACCAAAACTACATTTAGGTTTGTGCCTGAGTTAATTATGAAAGAATGGTTTGAAACTTTGTCTCTGCATGTCCAAAACTGATAAATGTGAAAAGAGACTTGTATCTGTAATTTTAATCATGGAGGTTGAACGCAAATGCATACCACACATTTTAGATTTCTATCCGTAAACAATAATCCAAAGTTTCCCCAAACTTATAATTATGGACTACTTTATCGGTTTATTACATCATGTCCCGATAAAAACCCATTACTTTGTCCATGTGACATGACAAATTGTGAACAATTTTAAGTGATAAATGAACGTTCTTGCAAGGATTTGTGTTAGAATTTGAGAGCATCATTCAATTCAAAAGTCTGACATCTCATTTTCAAATTATTGTTGGATAAATATGTCACATATTTTCATATCAATTTTCAAAATGGTCTTTTCCTGATGGAAACAGACTGGCATGGTGCAGAAAGGAGGACAGCAGGGGCTCATCATCTTCTGCACCACAACAGCTTCACTTTGCAAAATTTCCCTTTGCCGCAGTGGTGGCCCTGCAGGTGCCGCTGTTAAGGTGTTTAATTGTGACGCAATTAACTGAACGTTTTCTCCGATCACACACAAAAAAAAGCCAAGATAATTACCTTGAAGTGGATTGCACCAACCTGAAGTATCAAATGAATTTCAATAATTTAAGGTAAAAAGTATAAATAGGGCACAGGCATAAAGTTTTACTAAAAAAACAAATGCTGATGCTTTCATTCTTTTAATACACTTGCTTGTGCGTCATTCCCTTTATGATCAGTGTTTCCAGTATGACGTAGCTGTGAGATTCTCACACCTTAGCACCTGTTTAAAAAAGGAAAAAGATAGCGCTCACTAGGTAACACCTTGATTTCCCCAGAGACAGTATGAAGACTTTCCTTTCATTGAGAATTTTCGATTTTCTTCAGGGTTGTTATTATACATTGACCTTTTTATAGCAGTGTGTAAGAAATGCACTTGCTTTCTTCTGACTAAACATTATTAAAAATGTTCTAGCTCAACTGTTCAGATAAAGAGTTCAAATGTAATTCAGTGACTTAGCAGCACAATGCATGATGTCCTAACTCCAGGAAGTGTTTTCAAATGGTGTTCACATGAACTCTGAATATTGTAAGATTTCCTTTGTCAGTGTTTTGCAAACGTCGTTTTCTGTACTACTCTGTTTTAGAGCCTTGAGACTGCCTGAGAAGGAAGCTTCTCTCAAAAGAAAGTCTTTTTAGAACTAGAGGTCTCTTTTTGTAATGCAGTAATTTCAATATAATTTATTTTGCACAGTGAAACTCATTTGATTAAATAGAAAGGATGAAATTATGTTGTATGCATGATTAAATATAATCATGAGAAAAAAACTGTGTAGTCAATTATTTTTAAACTGTTAGCATTTTAGGTATTCAAATCAGCAAGTTAATTTGGTTGATTCAATACAAATCTCTTTTGTTTCATTATTTTGATTTCAATAGCCAGTTTGATGTTTATGGCTGAAACTACCAATTTTTCTGTCATTTCATGTGCGTAGCTCCCAACAGGAACTGGATATTTTCAGAATAGCTAAATAAAATTGGAGGTCGTGCTTGAAGAGAAGTCTGTTGAAGAATATGTTTAAAACTTTCTTACAGCCAAGATCAGTGTAGGAACTCATGGTTTTATGTCTCATCTAGCCTGTTTCATCTCTAAAATATTATTAATAATATAATGATGAGATGAAGCATTTCCAGTGTGGGTGAAGGTGATTTGTGGTGTTTTATTTTCTTCTGAAAATCAAAATGTAAATTAATGTGGCTTCAGGAAAATTGATTGAAAAGAAGCAAAACGTGATTTATTGTCTCATTTTCAAACCCTGGGGCACTCCAAGGTTGCCATGGTAAGTGTTTATCTTATTGGTTATTTATGTTCAAAAGCAGACAATTAAACTCAAGTTTTTCATTTAAAAGCTAACCAAATTATGTCAGAAAACACACCTACAAATACGGGTGTTTTAGGTCCTATCAGATGTATCACTTTAGGTAAAGATGTTTGCCTGGAAAAGATTTCCAAAGGAGAATGAAACATTATGAATCACTGAAAAATAAATACAGATTTCCATATAATTCAAATGTGCCAGAGCACCGAGGAAACGACATCCAGCTGTGAGGTATTTACGCCAGCATAATGCCTCCAGGCGGCCACGTACAGCCATTGGCCCTGAAGTTCCTGTAATGACATCAGAGACCAACAGTCCACCAGGGCAGGCATCAAATGGTGTTTATGACTCGGCAATATTTTCCCTGTCTTTTTTTTTTCTTTAGTGGGCAATGTTTAAAACCATCCCAGTGGCAATATATCAGAACAAGCATCTTTTTTTTGTTTTTTTCCTGAAGGCTTCACAATGTTAGGGTTTCTATTTAAAACAAATATTCATCAAAAATGCATATGCAGGATACCATCTTTCATTTAGCACACATACAGGTGTTGCTAAAAAGGAGAAGGTTTTATTCAGGAGAATAGGCTGCCTGATAATTAAATCTTAGTAGAGATTATTAACTCACCATGAACACATTTCACAACCTTGGTAAAATAAGGAATTTTGCCTCTTACAAAGAAAGCAAAAAATAATAATCAGCGTTAACTTACAGTGTTAAAGATTGTTTAGAAATTGGAAAAAACTGAGGTGCGTTATTCAGATGTTCAATGCTAAAATTCATCCCAACCGGAGCAGAAAAAATTAACAAATATGGCTCATCTGGTGTGGCCAAGAATAAACATTTCCTCTTCAAAACAAATATGGCAGCACAGTAAAGGTGGTTGGTCATAATGAGTTGCAACATATTTAACCAAATTGAACATATCAGCACCTCATGCTAACTGTTAAGCATGGTGGCGAAGGGACAATAATATATCTTTTCGTACATTTTATACGATTACGTCTGGTCATTAGTTGCAGAGTTGTTACACTTCCATTCTGTTCGATTTTCTTCATCCCTGTAAAGAACATATAAAAGCATAATAGTCATGTGCGGTGACAAAGACATGGAGTGGCCTTAGAGGGGAGGGCTCCAGCTGTCCTTGAACTTCTTCACTTGGACTGCAGTCAGGTGGTGATTGGAAGATACACAGCAGGAGGTTATGACAACTACTGATAGCTGCTACTTCCAATTCACTTATTGATTTTGACCTCATTCATCTCAAAAACAGCAAAAAAAAAAAAAAACACATTTAATTGCACCTTTAATGCGATAATAAGCATGGTGGATTTAAGTTAATTTCTTATTTTTTGCTAATTTAGTTACTGGGTGGAGTTGTCAAACAATAGCTTGTATTCCTTTTAATTTCCTGGAGGATAAAATATGCTATAGACTTCTGACAGATGTGAAAACAGTTTCTACAAAATATATTACAGTAGGCAAGTAAACTGCCTTTGATTCAATGCTGAACTAATATTTGTTGCACATGTGTGTGTCTATCCATTTGTTGACAAAAATACCGGTGCAGGATGTGTTTGACTAACTAGACATGTGAAATCTGCATTGTAGTTAATTACAAGTAGACTGAGCTCACAACAAGAGTGCTTTTGAATACTGTTGGCTTGTTAGGTCTTCAAGCTGCTTCTTTCAAAGCCACATTTCTATTGACTTTTTCCACCACTTCAAATGAATCATCACACTCATTAAATATGCACTGAAGTTGTGTTCTGGAAGTGTGTGCACGTGTTTCCTCCTGCGATCTTTCTGCAGGGTGAGATGGACAGGTGTGGCCTTCATCTGGTCCAATCATGATCAATTAGGAGGAGCATTTAAAGGAACCAGTTCTGTGTGACAGACACCTTTTGGTGCTCTCAAGTGGTAACCAGGCCTCAGCATAGCACTGTCTTTATCATATTTAATCTTTGTGTAGTTACTTTGTACTTTCCGAGCAACCTCCTCCTGGATTCTTTGACCCGCCATCCATTTTCCCTGCATCCTCAAGACTTACTTCTCCAATTGGCTTCCTGTTGTCATCGCTCATGATCAATAACAGGCCTCTCCATCTTCTAACGCTACACTGCCAACACCTTCACCTGTAAAGAAACAATCACCTAGGGAACTGCTTATAAGCTCTCAGTTGACCTCAACTTCAGTGGATGGGCCTACCTCTAAGGAACCTCCTCTTCCTCTCAGTTTACACCAAAACACTCATTCTGTGAACCCAATTTAATCTTTTACCTTCCACCCCAGTGCGAAGGGGGGGAATACCAGTTTCCTCCTCCAGCCGTCACTTCTCCTGACTGTTCATCAACCAAGATATAATAAACTTTTTCAGTTACCTAATTGTGTCTGTAGTTGTTGTTTGCTGCATAGTCCTATTGCCAAGTATAACGTTTCAGTTCAGTTTACGAGTTTAAATTTGAGCTGCAGACCGCTATACTACTTTGTTTTGGGTGGACATTGTGTTATGCAACTTTTTAATGCTGCTTTGTGCTCTGTTTTTGTGCCTTATGTGTATTTGTTTGGTTCCACATATTCACCAATACCAGAAATGGTAATGAACTACAAGCCTAGAGACAAGTAAAAGGTAAAAAGTAAAAAAAAATAGCAGTCAGAATTGCTCTGCATTCAAAGCATACAAGCTGACTATTTAAAATAAAACTAAGATGCTGATGTTAGTCATCGCACTCAGTTACTTCTAGTATATAAACTGCAATTAGCAAATAGGGAAAGGGAATTGCTACTAGATTGCTACAATAAAAGTGTAAAAGCAGGACATCTGCTTTCCTCCCACACAAAACCTTTTATCAAAAATATCTAACAAAAACTTCTAATAGCAGCTTGTAAATGTCGTCTTTTGCATAACGGCGAACCGCTCCCTGTCATATTTATACATCTTTAAAAGGTAAGGCTTTTTGTGCCATTAGGACGGCCGTATGGCAGCAAATGTAAAGGCAACCATTACATATTTTTAGACCATTAAATCCACTCAAAATGGAACTACAAAGTAAGCAAGCAAGCGAATGACTCACGCCTGTGCAATTTTTTATCTAAAGTTTCAGCATAAGTTTGCACTTAAAACTTAAAGATAATTTTAAGAGAAAAGAATGACTCAAAAGGTGGCAGACTTGTTGTCATCTTATGCAGTTAAATGGCTTGAATCGCTTTAGAATTCAAAATAGACAATGATTACTAAAAATTATAGAAAAATGTCAAAAATTAAACAACTTGTGATGTTTATTAGACATGCTTTATTATATTACATGACATAGCACAAACAAAATTAAAGCAGAAAACTTTAGTCACACAGATAAATAATAAGCTGTACATGAACTTTAACATTGCATGATTCAGAGAAAGAGAAATTAGTATAAATTATGTACACTTTATATTAGACCTCTGACAGCCAGAGGAGTTATTGTGGATATACTCTGTACCTGAACTAGCCTCCTACTAAGAGGTAGCTCATCTGTCATGCCTACCTACAGTAAAATTTGATTATCGTAATAATTATATATTATTATAATAGTCAGTACTCAATAATCTGCAAAGAAAACCACAAGCAAGAACTCAGTGCCTTCCAATGTCAGCTACAGCAATATATATTTTAAATAACAAATTGGGTACATTCACTAAAAACAAACATGTTTACAGATGGTTTCCACTTTTATAACAGGATTATAACACTCAAACATCATGGTACATAATGTGCCAATTCACACTTGCACAATTATTTACCATGTTGAACACAGTAATGATCACTATTATTTTCATTCCTCACACATTCAACAAATGAATAAAGATTCCAATTGATTTTATTGTGAGCCATAAATTTTAAGAGGCACAAACTTCTTATATGCGAAACAATGATCAATTTCTAATCTTTTTAATGTCTTTATAAATTGTTGTAGTGTCTCAGTCATTTCACCTAGCGTATAGTAGAACACAATATAAATACTGACTGCAGAAATATTCTACTTTGAGCAAACAGTCTTCTGTATATGCGGCATTCAGACAAAACCTTAGGCAAAATCTTTTCTGACTTGATATTTGTGATTCATTTCTGAATGTCATTTTGTATTTCCAATGATGAAGGTTTGGTGAAGCAAATCTTCATCATAAGCCATTTTCTTTCAATTTGTTCAAAAATTCATGTTTTTTTTTTCCATTTGTGTATCATTGATTCTTTCTTTTTGCACTTTCTATTTTCAAAACAAGCGAAGAAGAGTCATGCCATAAGCTGAACCTCAGCCAAATGGTGTTATTCTTTAATGTACTTTTTTAAAAATCTACAACATAAAACGGATCAATAAACAACCTATAAAATGTTTGGGGGTTTTTTCTCAAGGTTTGTATGCTCAGAAAAAAAAAAAAAAAATATATATATATATATAAATATATATATATATATATATATATATGAAGGGCATAATTTCTCTCAGACAAAATATAGGAAGAATTCTAAATGAATTAAATAAATGTAAAGATGAAATAATTTTTTTTCTTTTGTCCTTCTTGTGATATTTGTGTGACCAGAATTTTTTTTTCTCCTTTTACCATCCTTCCCCATCGTGTTTTATATATTCTGTGCCTGTGCAGTACACATTTGTAATTTTTGAAATTTTTTTATGCTTTCAATGTGTTAGTTAAGAAAAAGGGAAAATGGCTTTTTGTTCTGCTGCACGTTGCTTTATAAATCTGGTTGCTTTCGGTGAAAGTCATTTGTGGCTTTTGAACCAAAGTGCGCTTTTAGTATAAATCCTATGCAATGTTTTCTAAATGAGACCCCCAGTCTGTGTGCAGCACAGCTTATGGTTGTGCTGCAGAGCAGGATGCAGAGACTGCAACTTTCTGGCCAATCATCCACCACAGCTCCTTAGAAAACATGACCTGTTGATTTCAATTTTGGTCGCTTTTTTTTTGTCTAAAAAGTGACTAATTACATCTACAAAATAATTGGCAACAGTGGGATGACTATTGTTAACCGTGTAGGTGCAGATATGAAGGGTCTGCCAGTCCTCTCTCACAGCAGAACAAAAGAATAGCGGCCTTTTTGTTGTTGTTTTTTTACGGTTTTGCAGAAGTAGTTGAGACCAGTTGATCAGATCGGATTCATGTGTAAGTACAGCCTTTCTCCCAAAGTGAAGGAAATGAGGCTGGTTTATGGGTGCACACTGACCCTGAGCAGAGCTGTAGATCTATCAGCGCCTCCAGACGTACCGTGTGTTGGTTGGTCAGCCAGTGGTCCATCTTCTCTGTGTTCACATGATGGATTGAACAGATGATGTTTGACATGTTGTATGTTAAAATATAGTCCAGTATTCACTCATTCATGGTGCTGTTAATTCACTGTTTTCTGATAAATGTCTGGTTCTGCCTCTGATGGTGACTGCAGTTCCATCAGACTTCCTACTTTACATTAATGCCTTCTACACATTTCTGTAGTGTCAAAGTCTGAAGCCATTTTTTGTTCTTACTTTCTACTTTGCTATTAATGGTAAATTTTAGTCAGAAATAATATCTGTTCCCTTTCTTCAAGAAGAGGTGAGCTAATAATGTTCTGCCAGTATTTTGTCACATGTCTTGAATCCTGACAAGAAAATTAACTGCATTGTTGGAAACGAGGGGCTAATGAGCGCTTCCTTTACCCAGCATTCCCTGTTGGTTTCTAGCTAGCTGGATCAACTCTTTACAGAACAAAAAAAAAAAAAAAAATATATATATATATATATATATATATATATATATATTCCAAATATAAAGAATAATTTCTCATAAATGCTGGCTCACTAACTGCATCAAATCATAAGGCTCCTTAATTATATATATAATGTGGTTTAATCACATCAGTGCTATTGAATAAATGTTATCTTTTACTGTCTGGAGGTAATTTTTATTTGTCAGGAAGCCTAATCTGTGCACTTCATTCATAGGAATGAGGTGAAAAAATACACTTATGTTCAAATTCACAGTATAAAAAATTTATTTGACCAGCATTATTATTTTGAATCTTAAGACTAAAAACCTGTAATGGCTTTTTTAGTGTTTGCACTGACTTTTTAATAATGAAGTAAGACCCAAGCAAACATGAAATGTAACTGTTTTAAAGGGAATGCTGAGGGAAATCCAGACTGAGTGTTCGGATTGTCTGAATAAAGATGAAGCTTTTCAAGATGGCTGTTATTGACGCTCATCCCAAAAGTTAAACTCAAAATTTTCCCAAATTAATTTGTAATATTAAAGTACCTGACCAAAAGCTAAAAGGAACATTTGGTAGGATTCACCACAGGAAGTGGTACAGCAGGTCATTGTGTCAGGAGAAATACCTCAGTTAGAACAGGACACAAGTATTTACAGATGGGTACAGATGGTTTTAGCCCCCGTCGCCGATTTGCCTGTTGACTGTTGTTGACCTTTGGCTTTTACCTGATCAGGTCACTCTGTGGCTGAGCCGGCACCATTTCTGTGGCCCTGATGTCTCAGTGGTTTGTCTCTCTGGGTTCAGATTCAAATTGTGACTTTGTTGGAGAAGTTGGCCCCAACAAGGTCCGTTATTTTTCAGGCAAAACCAAAGGAAGTCTGCTGGAAGATTATAAATATCAATGTTGATCCAGTTTTGATTGATTGCGCTCCTTCTTGAATCTGGTTCTATTTCTTTAGCATCAGTCCATCATTGTCTGTCATGATCTTATTATTATTATTATTATTATTATTATTTCCTTGCATTGACTCAGGACTAACCAACACAGAATTTGTTTTTCCATGTTTGCTCTGGTGTTGTTGTGACACCAAGACCAAACAGAATCTGTTGTTCCTTCCCGTCTTTATGTTGATTGGTTCTATTTCGGTCAGCCAATAAATTGGCTGACTGATTTATCGGTCAGCCAATTTATTGGTGCCTATTTCTTTAATTTTGGGAGATCGGTGATTGGCTGATACTTGCATGTGAAGCCGATCTTTTCCACCACTCTTATTTACTTCAGCAAAGGTCTAAAAATTAACCACTGCTGTGAGAGACATTTGTAGTTGACAGTAGTTACCCCACTGTTACCAACTCAGCAATTTCCTGGCTACATTTAGCAACATTTCAGACAAAAATTGTATTGGCCAAAATTGTAATTGGCTAGTCAGACCTTTTAAAGATCGGTGATCAGCCAGAAAACTGTGATTGGTTCACTGCTAATTCTGATATTTTGTTGACATGTTATCTGAGTTCATATCCTCACCCACTCCTTCTTATTCCCTCACCAAAGTTACTGAAATCTGTAACAACATCTTTGAGGGTTTAAATACTAATGTGTGTGTATGTGTGTGTGCGTGTGTAGTACCATCCAGACCGTCTTGGAGGTGAAAACTCTGCACAGTCTAGTGTGAAAACATTTCTTGAAGTTGATGCAGCCTGGAAGATTCTTGGTGACCAAACCACAAGAAGAGAATATGACCTGCAGAGGCGAGGTGAGGGTGACCATTTCATTTCATATTGTTGTTACTTCAGCTTTTTTCTAGAGACACATCAGCCACATCTCATTCTGATTAGAGATAGCCAGCTGCTTTTGAATATTTCATATTTTCATATTTGGCTGTGTTGCCATATTGTACCGCTGCTCTGCTTAAGCCCCTATTGTGGGTGTCTTTTCAAATCAGTGGGTTTATATTTAGCTAAGTGGTCTTTCTCTATGCTTGTTGGCACGTTGCTGGAAAATTTAAAAAAATTAAAAAAATGTTACAAATATTTAAATTGCAATATTCTTTAAAAACAATATTGCAAGGCTACAAAATCAGCCAACATAATGTAGAAAAGAAATCTTGTTTCTTTCTCATGGTACATTCACGTGAAATAATTAGAACTTTTTGGATTTTAGCAAATGGCTGCAATGAAACAAAGAGTGAAACATTTAAAGGAGTCTGAATACTTTCTGTAGCCACTGTAATTGCAGACACTGAGGAAATAAATGTGGTTGGTTCTTATTCAGTGTATGTAAACTTGTGGTTTTCAGGTAAAACTGACTCTGGGGATTCCTCCAGCATGCCTTTGCATGTTGTTGGTCAGATGAGTGAATGGTGCTTCCTGCTCTCAACTGTCTTCTTGAGGTCTTGATCAGATGTTTGATCTCAGCTAGCAGACCTTCCCCAGATTTGCTAGAATAAGGTGTAATCTGTGGTTCTTATTGATATTTCTCTGGTCTACAATTCCAACCTCAGGTTTTATTGGTCCACTTCTCTAGTCCTCTGGTTTTACTGTTTTTATTTTAATCTGTACTTTCCTTCAGATTAAAAAGAGATCGTTCCTACTGGAATCCACCCAGTGACCAAACAATTTCCCTTTCCTTTCAGTGTTTTCTTTAGTATTTAATATTTTGAGACAGAAACTGACATTTTTAGGAACTGTGCAGTTGAAAAATTGTAAAATAAATCATGTTTGTGGTGTAAATAACCTCATGCCAAGTTAAATCAGTTACCATCCAGTGGTTTTATCAAAAGCTCTAAACTTCAAAATGTATTATTGCCATCTTTCAAATCTGTCATGATTTTAAGCATCTGCAGAGCATCTACAAAGTATTCACGGTTTTTCTACATTTTATTATATTACAACCTTATTCCAATCTATATTAAAATAATGTCTTTCCTCAGTTGTATACACAAGTACCCTTTTATGACGATATGGAAAATATTTAATTTCTAATATTTGCTCCAACAGTTGTTCCATTCTCACAAAGCTGTTGACCTGTCTGCCTGTCCAGCCTTGTCTGCAGTTCTGTCCCTGTCCTTGGACAGCTCTTTGGTCTTCCGCATGGGGAGGAGGCGGAGTCTGACTGAGTGTGTGGACAGGTGTCTCTTATTAAGCTAACGAGTTCAAACAGATGCAGAAGTGATAGAGGATAGCAGGTTGACCTTTTATCTGTTAGAGATAAAATCCTTTAGTAGATGATCAAATACTTATTTCATGTAGTAAAATGCTAACTATTGGTTCAAAATCATACAATGAGATTTTTATTGTTGGGATGATAGGTCATATATTTTCATTTAAGGGGTTTGAAAAAATTGAGTCTTAATATTTTACAGTAAGCAAATACCAACCGAGAGTCTTCCCAACCCCCACATTCCCGCCGCCCCCAAACCAGGGACATCCTGGTGAGACTCAACAGTGCTAATAATCTCACTACTGCTGCCCCTCATCATTGGTTCTAGTGCAAATTATCACTAGATTAGCAGCCAATTTTCTTCACTTAGTGCAACTCTAATTAAGACCTACACCAAATTTAGCATTAATTATTAGTGCTTCAAAGTATTTATCACCATCCAACGGTTCAGCTTGATAATCACTCTGTTCTCAACAGTGAATTGTTGTAAAAATGTGTGAACATCTGTCTTTTCACCTGTCCATTTTTATTTTCAATCTGTCCACATCCCAGCCCTCTTTTAATGTTGGCCACCTCTCTGGTCATGTAAATGCAGTGCATCGAGAATTTAATAGACAGCAGTTAACATTTTACCAATCTATGGCAGAGCTTTATTCTAAAAATGATTACAGATTTTTGAATATTCTTCTCACAAAACTTCACAATGATAAAGTGAAACAGTTTTAACACATTTCTCACAAAATAAAGAAGTCACGTAGAACACTGACCGTCCTTCAGATGCTTCTCCAACCTAATTTGAGTTTAGTTGTTGTAAATCGAGTTGATTACATGACATGAAATGTTTATTTATTGACTAATATGTTACAAAAACAGACTAGAAAAACTAAATCCTCCGGTTTGACCTAAACTTCAAGCATCAAACCTGAGCAAAAATCACCTGGACTATATAATTGCAGCATGGAGCATGATGCTGCTGCTCTGAAGCCTAGTGGTGGCAGCATCATGCTCAGGGAGTGGTCTTCTGTTGCAGGAACTGGGAGACTGAATAGAGGGTGAGAAGAAAGCAGCAGCTTGAGAGCGAACCTCACACTTACGTAATGATTGATCTGAAGCCCTCATCCAAGATGACAAATGGGTTGTCTAAAAATGGTGTAGTCAAAACCCGGACTTAAACCCAGCTGAACATCTAAACTAAGCATGTCACAGCCCTTCCAGCCTGACTGAGCTTTCGGAGATCTGTAGAAAAGCTCGACTGGTCGGCAGCAGCAGGTGATGCTGGGAGAAACCGCTGCATTAAGCTCACCAATTCAAAGTCATTTAAAAGGTTTCTATCTAAGGAACCTTCTTAAACCTATTTTTCTTTGTCAGACTGTTGCTATGACCAGACCTACGTGTTAATCACCGGCTTCTGTGTAAACAAACACCAAATTTAAAAGGGATGAGGTTCAGATTGAGCTCATTAAGTACCACTGGCATAAATCACGGCTACTTTTCAGAATCAATTTATGCCAACTCTGCTTTAGTCTAGAGGCTAAAGGCCCAGATGTGACCTTTAGCCTCTAGGACTAAGTGATCTGGATTTCTACTAGTACTGCTGCTGCTGGAAAGATATTAACCGCGCGTCCTCTGTTAAATCTTCCTACTGCTTCTTTAGCTTCTAGCTTGTTGCCTTGGTAATACAGTATGGGCCACTTTGATGCTGGAACACCCATCACTGACACTGGCCATTTTCATTTTTCTGTCCAAGAGAAGACAGAACAATGAAATGGTTTGGTCTCATCTGACTGCTGATGCCTGGTGTGTGTGATGATGTGTGTATCTGTTAGCTCTACTACTGTTTCAACACTAAAGTCATGCTGTGATCCTTCTGCAGCACAGGAACTGAAACAGGATTGGACAGTAGATTCTACCGTCGACCTGGAGGACATGACGTGGGAGACAGGTAATGACACGTTATGTAAAAACCTTCTCTAGCAGGTCAGATGTGTTTTTAATGCATATCTGCTTGAACAGTGGAATCTCTCAGATAGTTTTATGAGCTGAAACTGTTCAGGAAAGACTTTCTTAAAAAAAATATATATATAGTGTAAAATTTTACATCCAAAAATGATGATGGAAACATAAAGTTCTGTCATTTAAAAGTGTAAAAATTCTAAAACCTTCTGATATATGCTAAATTGAGTTTCTGTTTCCCTGAGATTGTTTCTATGTTTTTCAAAGTTCATCTTTTTTTTGTCTGATCCTCGGTTTAAGAAAGCTTTAGGTTGTGCATGTGCCGACTGCTTCTATTTGTACTGTTATGGAGAAATACACTCATCAGCCACTTTATTAGATACACCTGTTTGATCGCTTAATAGCACAAATAGTGAGTTATCCAATCACAGTGAAGCAACACCATGCATCATTTAGGAATCTAGAAAGGAAAAAACTGACTTTCTGAAGTTCAAAGCAATGACCAGAATGGGGATGAAGGAAGATTTAAGGGCTTTTGGTTGCAGTATAGTTGCAGTCTGCTGATCTGCTATGATTCTTA
The DNA here is from genome assembly GCA_903066825.1 of Alfaro cultratus. Lineage (NCBI taxonomy): Eukaryota > Metazoa > Chordata > Actinopteri > Cyprinodontiformes > Poeciliidae > Alfaro > Alfaro cultratus. The sequence continues at coordinate 83,171 of CAEFZX010015285.1, forward strand.
CACCCAACCATATCTGAGGTTTACAGAGATCAGGTGCAGCATTAGGCCTCGTTAATGAGGGGATCAGAGAGGAGTGAGCAGACTGCCTTCAGATAATAAGATAACTTTAATAAGCTTCTGAATTGGCAAAGGATTACATTTGCCATCTTTTTTTTACACATATTGTACATTACATGAATTCCATCTCAGATTCCACAAAATATCGATTTGTGAATCAGATGGGCTACAACTGCAGAACGACACATGAGCTGCTAATCCTGCTAATGAAGAAAAGTGAACTTTGTTCACACAGACTCACCAAAACTGTATTGGAGAAACATTGCCTGGCCTTGATTACAGTTTAAACATTCAGTTGGTAGGATCAGGATTTGAGTCTAATTACTTCAAAGTCCCATTTAAAAAGGCAGGGTTAGCAAACTCTGAGTAGAAGGCAGATACTCTGAATAAACCTACCCAGCTCTGTCATACTCTGGATTTTCAGTTCCTTAACAGGAGATATCAACAAGGTAACTCAATTCTGAATCAGGTTACCCCTGACCTAAGTTTGAGCGCGAGTATATTAGAATCCCTCATCAAAGGAACGCAGATGACTGCGATTCACCATGACAACGGGAGAAAGATGCCTGAAAGTCCATATTTCTTGCCAATGGAGTTGGAAATTTTGATGATGAATAGGAGAAAATCAGAATATATGTAACAAAAAATGCAAAAACAAAAGTTCAGCAATACTGTTACTGCTGCAAAATAAGCAAGAGTTAGATTTAGCAGAGTATTAGCAATATTCTTAACACTACACTTATTTAACATCCAAAAAAAGGACAGTTTTATTTGTCTAAACAAAATATCAATATCTACTGTACCTTGGACACCCAAAAACATGTGTGTGAATTATGTGTCAAAATGTGATACAAACTACATTTTTGCTTTCACTGATTCTTGCAATTCTGTGGAGTTCTTCTCTTATTAGTCTTGTGGTTCTGTGAGTATATGGAACCTAAAATGTGCAGCGGGGTTGTCAATATTTGTCATACAGCTTAGAAATGTTCAAGTCACAATCACCTACAGTCTGACAGTGGGAAGACTCTTGCACTAAAAAAAATAAAACTTGCCTAAAACTAAGCTATTTGTGCCTGATACCAATAACATAAACAAGAGAAAAATCAGTCGGACCTGCCAGGGATTGAACCCCAGTGTCTCACCTGACAGGTGGAGAAACTCACCACCTTACTAAGATTCACATCCACTTCTTAAATTAGGCATCACACTGCATGGAGGTATGAGCTCAGGTTCTGCACACAATGGTTGGCTGATTCAAATGTCTTGATTCTCTTTGTATCTAGCTTATTTATCAGGTTTGGGTCATTAAATGGCTTGAGTATTTCAAAGTTAGCATTTTGCAGAGTGTTGTGGGTGTTTGTGTGTATTTGTGTGCAGACAAAGTTCCATTGGTGCACTACACAAAGTCATGTAATACTACATGTGTAGTAACTGTTTAATTTTCAGTTCAGTTCTGAACTGTATGAATTGTTCAGGACCTCTGATATTCTGGTCCAGTTTTTATAATCAATAATTAGCTAAATTTCATTTGTGAATCAGTTGTTAGCAGTTGTCATCTCTGATCTTTTGCGTTGCTGTTTTAGATGGATGTGAATGCAGCTACAGCTGCCGCTGTGGAGGAACATTCAGCGTCTCAAAGGAGGAGGTGGAGGAGGAGACACAGAGGAGGCTTCAGGAGCTTAATGAGCAGGAAATGCACCGAGGAGCGCAGAGCGGCTTGCTCGTCTGCTGCGATACCTGCTCACTCACTATTTATGTCACTTGGTCGCTAAATAAAAAGATGAAAATGTCAAAATAAATGTTATTTTTTAAATGCAGAGTATGAGTCCTAATTAAATGGTTACCTTGTTCCTGAGTATATTAGTACAACTTGTGAGGATACACCTTTCCTACCTGTCAACACAAAGGTGAAATATCTTCAACGGCTGTCAGGGTTTCAGTCGTAGTTAACTTCTACCAGGGGTTTTAGTAATGTTATCAGGAGCAGTCAGACATTCAGCAGCAGTTAGGAACCCCACAGGAGTCTACCTGCGACCTGCTGCTCCCTCTGAGGTGTGTGCTACATGTACGGACTTGCCGTTAGCAGCCATGATGCTTCTTAGTAAACCTAACGCTCAGCAGACAGACGAGCAAAATAAACCAAAGACTGACAGAGGTTTGTAAATAAGCTCGTGTCTGCCTTCACATTTAATATATTATCACTTTTTATTTTTTTATTTTATTTTACATTAAAGTACAAAATACATGTTGCGGTATATTATGTGAATGAAAAAAAGAACACAAGAAGAAAAAAAAACAGGAAATATTGTATTTTAATGAATGCATATTACTGTGTATGAGCAATAATGACTCATGTGGAGCAATTAAACAAGTAATGAGAATATTCATATATCAAGTTATGAGAGGCAGGTAAACATAAACATACAATGGATCAGTTAATAGTGAAATTATTTCTAAGTGGAATTTGTCACATTGAATGCAGGAACTACATGGGATGAGACTGGAAGATGCATGGAGGAAAAAGGAGAAAGATGAGAAGGTCAAAAACAGGAATAATCCATGTAGCAGACCCCAAATGAAGGATTTTAGCTTTACTGATGAACAGCCTTAACCTGGGGTTATTTACAATACATACATCATGTTATTTATAATATAAGAGAGGATCATATCAAATCTATTGCACAAATTCTATATTTTATTGAAATGTGTTCATTGAATACATTTTTCCAATGTGTCAGACCGATGGTGGTCTTTGTAGTTGTTTAGCATTTGTAACATGAATAATGTTGGTGGCGTCTCCTAATGAACACATGGTTACAATGGGATGAGGCAGCCAACCTGCTTGGGTTGTATAGTGGATTTTGTGAAGTATTTCATATTGAATGAGCTGAAGATTAGAATTTTTTGTCATATACAAGATATTATTGCAAATTTTAATTTAGAAGTCACAATCTGGGTTTATATTCAGATCTAACTGCCATGTTGAAGTAGATATGGATATTGTTGAATCAATCCTGTTTAACATTCTGTATATCAGCTGAATTTTCTTTCTAGATGCAATTTTAAATAGTCCAATAATTTGTGCATTAGGCTCTACAATGAGTTGTTCAATTGAAGTTATAGCTTGAATAAAATACTTGATTATATTGGTTTGTTTTTATATCATTGTAGTCAGTTGAAAATTATAATTCTATCTTTTTGATGCAAACAAAAACAACATATTTTTATTCACTCAGCTGTTGAGTACTACTGGTATAAACTACACAAAACGTCCAGCCTCAGCCTGGACTTTGAGTGCAGTCTGTGCGCCCTGATGGCTATAGATCATTATCCTCACAGAGCTGCTCAGAAGGTGCTTGGAGTTTGGTTGCTGGGTCATATGTTAACAGGTCGAGATGCAGAAGACCTGCTACGTTTCCCCTCAGGTATTTGGATGTGGGTGCTGTGAGCTTAATCATGCAAGCTCTAATGGGGAATTCACACCTATTAGTATAAAAAACAGCTTTCTCTTGTCACAGTGCAGGTTAGTACCAAAATATATGAAATATCTATTGCTGTCGTTGTTGTCATACTACAAACTGAAATCTAAGATGATAGCATGTTGTTTTGCGCCCACAAAAATGAAGCTGTCAATGCTAAGCAGTCATAACCCAGAAGTTCAGAACCGATGACCTAAGTGGCAGAGCTATTCTCCTCTCAGCAGGGCTCCTGACACACAAAGGATAAAGACTGATAATGACTTTGCTCTCCCTGATCACAACCTGCAAAGGTTACAGCTGACAGGAGCTCTGTGTGAAGATCACCTCTTATCCATCCATCCACCCATTCGTCACACTCTACTTGAAAAGTAAGGAAGAGGGCAGAGAAAATTGTCATTTAATAGAAAGAGAGCACTAAGGTGTGGTGTTGTTCACTAATTATGGTTCCCTAAAATGTTATCACCAATAGGGACTGATTCATAGACGATTATCTACTGTCATAAAAAGAGGGGATGGGTCAGGGAGGTGTGTGCGTGCGTGTGCATGGGCGTGTGTGTGTGAGTGTGTGTTGGGGTGGGGGATAGTGGTTGACAGCTGATGTTTAATTAAAGGGTTGAAAGAATATTGACGTGACAGACACAGACACATGCTGGGCACAAAATCACTTTCACCAACACACGACCTACAATTAGGGCGCTTTAGATCACTTTCCACCAAGTAACGACACAAAAGCAGCCATTTACACAAAGCCCTCAGCTGCATGTGACGTCATTATCTAACACCTGAACGTGCTCAGAGCCATCTCTGCAGATACGACCACACCTCTTCTTTGTGAAGCACTTCCAACTTTCTGTTTATCACCTGCTCCATTAGACAGAACACAGTTTTCTAAAGATTACGATGTCAATGAAAAGTTAATTAATTTGAGTAACTCAATTTAACTCAGATTCATTAATGAGTCAAACCCATAGTCAGATGCCTTGCTCAGTTGTTGATATATTTCATGTGTTTCGTATCTGTCAGCTTTGATGATTGTGGATTATCGTGAATGAAATGACTGAGAAAACGACTAACACTCAGAAAAACCTACAGAAAATGTTTGTTCACAGAACACTGAGTCCAAATGAGTTGATGGAAAATTTAAGAAAGAAAAAAAAAACTGCTGTAGAAAGTTTTGGTTAATTAACAGGCATGAGAACATTGTGAAAGCACTATCCATTCAAAAGCCTGGGGAATATTCATAAGAGGAATACAGTTTGTAAGTGTAGTGCTTTCAGTATCTAAGGCTAGATTTAGTGCTTTGGGTTCTATTTATTTAACATTGTACCCCAAGAACACTGGTTTCATTTTATTTACCAATAATGACCATTTGTTAATATTTTTTTTTCCACATAGTTCACTTCATGTCTTACCCACCAATAATGAGAGTTTGTAAAATTAAAGTATTCATTTACCGAACTTCAAAACTAAAGTAGTCCATACATGAAATCTCAGAATATACACTTGAGATATTTTACTGTGTGTGTAATGAATATCTAATGACTTGCAGGCCTGCAAGTCATTTGCAGGGCATGTTGTTTGCCTCATAGATTCCATGTGTGTGTGTCTGTGTGTGTGCACTTTGTATTAAATTTAATTGATTTTTTAGAAGCTTTTATCCAAAGCCTCTTAAAGGATAGGCTATTCTTTATAGGATAAATCCAATATTACACAAAGCAAGTCTGTAAAAGGCTTTAAATTTAAGTTCTGAGCTTTTAAACACATATTCACGGTTAGATCTGCATTGTAACTTTTATCTTAATGGATTTATTGCACAATCAATGAGAGCTTTACATGTCACTAAGGAATCTCTAACTAGACTCATCAGGTTATCCAAGAAACAACAAAATATTACTCTACATAGAATTAGAACTTGTTTTAAGTTTTACTTTACAGTTTTAATTGGCCTTGCTGATCTTGGAGCTTTTCTGATGAGTATTCAAAGACAGAAAAAGTGACCTGTAAACTATGACTAAAACCCAGTTTAAATAAATGGAATCTGCATATTGAAATAAAGGTAGAACTTTCTGAATCTCTGCTCAAGTTTGTGATGCTGTAATTTGCCTTTTTATATCAGTTTGAGCAATTGTCTGTGATTATGTGTTTTATTGACGAGGATTTGTTTTGTTGCAAAGAACTATTTCAGAAGAGCTGATGGATGGTTGGATGGATGGATGGTTGGATGGATGGATGGATGGATGGTTGGATGGATGGTTGGATGGATGGATGGTTGGATGGATGGATGGATGGATGGATGGATGGATGGATGGATGGATGGATGGATGGATGGATGGTTGGATGGATGGATGGATGGATGGATGGATGGATGGATGGATGGTTGGATGGATGGATGGATGGATGGATGTTTAAGCTGTCATAATCAATAAGGTGTGTCAAGCTGTTAGCAAATAATGGTTTTGTGTGTGTTCACACATGTATATGAGAAATTATTTTGACATGTTAGTTGCTATAGAAACCTCAGACTGCCTCAAATATATGTATTTTCTTTGAAGAAACACACTTTTTCAGATGTGTGTATGCGAGGGTGGGGGGTGTTTTGCAGGCTGAAACATGGCAGAACCTCTTGGGGTTTTTTGTGTCAGTTTGGTTCCCAAGAGCCCAGAGGAACAACAACTGTACTCACCAGTTAAACGATGACAAAGCACTGTCTGGAAGGATGTGTGCTTGTGTGTGTAGTTTTGTATTTGCGATACTGATAAGACCATTTTTCCAACAAACACTACATTGTGGGGACCAACTGCTTCTTATGGGGCCCAGTCTTTGGGCCCCATAAGAAGAGGTGATGTTTTTGGGTTAGGCGTTAGGTTTAGGACTAAGGTGTGAACTGAGATTAGATTAGGTTTAGGTTTGTTTAGGTTTGTACTGGAAATGGTTAAATTGTTGGGTATTTTAGGAATGAATAAAAAATGAATAGAAGTTGGTGCAAACTTCCTTTCAAGATAAAAAGACATAGCCTACTTGTCTGTTTGTGTGTTTAGGACATAAACACAATTCAACTGCTAAAGGCCAACCTATTTCCATAATTTAAAGCTTTTCTTTGTAAGAGAACATTTTCTGGGATTCTATTGCCGTAGCAGATCTATTTATCTCTTGATCATGTTTTTTGCCTATTAAGGGATTGTTTGTTTCTAAATACAGTAGATTGAACGGGATGCGAGTTACAGAATCGATGTGCTAAAAATAAACCCTCTGACACCTGCAGACGCCGTAAAGCTGCATGTGGGAGTTGCGCCAAGCGAAGAGAGGTGATCTGCGCTGGCTGCAAGTTGTTAATTATTTTAGTAGCCTAATTGTAAATAGTTTAAATAGTCAGAATAATGCATTTTTGCCTGTGTTCTCAAGGCAACATGTGCAGTAGAGTGGCTGCTGATGGAATGTGATGTCGACTGATAATCCCTCTATACATCCCTATGATTCAACTGAGTTTTTCAAAATATGTTCTATAAATGATTAAATGAATGAGCTGAGTATTCCAAAGTAGAGAAGCTTTCTGAAATGATCAGTGATGACAAAAGGTCTGTAGGTGACAGTGCTATAGTGTGCAGGGCTTTATTGAGACGCCTACTCATCAGAAGCCCTGCACAGCCCTTTGTTAGAGGTCAGTCTTTTAAGTATCCAGGGTGGGCTGGATGTCTTCATCACCTTTCTGTGTAGTGTCATAAGGTCTGCAGTGAAAGCCTCTTACTGGACCTCCCTCCCTCGGTTAGGGTTAATCACAGTCACAACAACAGTCGCATTGGTCTTCTACATGCTCTACAATTGCTTATTGTTTGGTGTCCATAGAGCTAGCAAACCTCCGGAGCCTCTTATGACGCCAAATAAGCCTGTCAGGCACCTGAAGTTTGACCATTCATATAGCCACTCAACAGAGCTCTTCAGCTTCACTTTCCCAATTTATCAAGCAATTGGTACTTAAGTTTGGAAAGAAAACTTCCCGTCTTTTTACAGCAGCAAGACTCGAAGTACAAAGACCATGTTGCCATAATGTCCTGAATTTTCTGTTTGCAGGACAATAAAGGCATTTTTACTTTTGAAACTACCTTTTTCAGGTACAGCATCTTTCAAAAGTATATATACCCCTTGGCTTTTCCTCACTTTGTCACATTACCTTGGCAAACTGATCATTTTTTTTTTTTTTTTCATGGGGCTTTTAATATATGCACCAACATAAACTAGTCCATAATTGTGAAGTGAAGGGAAGATGATACAAAATGTTATTTTTGTTAATAATGAAATCTAAAACATGTGGAAAATGTGCTCTGTTCATATGAGACCAAAATAGAATATTTTAGCCAAAATACAAAAAAGTAAAAAGTAAAAAATGCACATCAGTCTGAACCCAAATGATACTGTGGGGGAAGCCTTACATCCAGCAAAACCCGGGACTTGGTAAAGACCAAGATCAGAACATAACAACACCGAAACAAGGTGAAACAAATTTTAAAAAATCTAACCGGTGAGAGACCACTTCAAGACTACAGCTGCATTCCTGATCCCTATTGCTCTGAAAGATTAAGGCTGTGGCAGTTCATCAGCAAGCAGCTACAAACGCGCTTCAATGGCTGCATGGGTGCGTCGAACTACGCTAGACTGTCTTTATGTTAAGGAGAAACCAAATCTGGTTGCATTTGGTTTCTGGAGACCAGGACTACCACCAGGCTCAAGCACCACAGAACCAGTATCAGGAAAATTTATACAAATTAGTCTACTGCACATGTCGCCTAGTCATACTAATTTATACAAATTAGTATAGCTAATTTATAGTTAGTTATACTAACTATAAATTAGTTAGTATAGCTAACTAATTTATAGTTAGTATAAATTAGTTATACAAATTTATACAAATTAGTTATCATTATGTGGCTAGTATGTATCAATTCCCCTCTTCACATATATGTAAAATTCATTACAGTTTGATGAACTACGACAACATTACAGGAGTATGAATGCTTTTCCAAGGCTTTGAATATTTTAGTTTTCAGTGTTCTCCATCATGTTAAAATAGATTGATTTGTGTCGTTCCATTTTTTTAATGTGTTGTGAAATGTCTTCTTTTTCGATCGTATGAGCTGATAAATGACATTTTATAGAAAAAGAGCAAAATAAACACACAGAGATATGATATGTTAATGGCTTCAACTCAGTCTGTTTCTGTGTGCGTGTTGATGAGTATTGGATGCCACGTATTGGTTGGCATGTTTCGAAAGGAGCTAAAGTTGCTGTTTAATCAAAAAATGTTTACATGATTTTCTCTTAAAATGACTTGCTCTGATTGGCCATATCTTCCTAGAAATAGAGATGTAAATCCCAATGAGATTTTTGAGTAAATAAAAAACATAAAATTAGTTTATTATAGAGGGAGCAGCAGTGGTAGTTTTTGATATTGGTGACATGGGCAATCGCCCAGAGCGACATTTTGTGGAGGGCGCACCTCACCCCGATCCTCCAATTGATCTCCAGTCCATCAATTGCTAACCAGACCCCAGAGGGGGGCAGGGTGCCGGCGGGGTGGTTCGCCCAGGGCCCCAAACAGGCTAGTACCGCCTCTGGGGAACAGGGTCAGTGAGACATATGATAATACATATTAAGCTGATCAGTGAGGACTAGACACACAGTACTTATGCTGTACAGGTCAGTATAAATTCTGCACATTGATGACCGGTGTACTGATTGACCTCAGCCCACTTTTCAATTCATCCCTGCAGAGAATAAGCTCATCATTAGGAATTTTGTTAATCTTTCACCTCCTGCATTTTTCCTCATCCTGCATGAATCACATATAGTCACCAAAGTTCCAAAATAAATGATTTGGTGGTTTATAATCTTTTTTGCACATCCTCTTCTGCTGAATAAATATCCCTCCATTTTGTTAATGAAGGTTCCATCACAATAATGAAGGCTTAAGTCTTATTGTGGTGGCTTTTGATCTGTATTAGTGATTGTGTGAGTGTGTGTTTATATTTCTGCATGATTGTAAGTTTTTGCTAGCAGCTAAGACTTTAAGAACTTTCCTCCGAAAAGCTTTAAAATTGAAGAAACAGTAGAGATCTTTGCAGAGGTTATTTGCAACTATCTCTGCAGAATGCAGAATGTAAGAATTCTGTTTTGGTCCTAAGACTGGAACTCACACCCGATTTCAGGGGAAGCATTAAATATTATAGGAATAATATGGACAACAAAAAGTTAAACAGGCAACTTTGTCTTAAATAAATTCTATCTTGTTTTCCAAGCTTAGTCCAAGTGTTTGTCTGTTTGAAGGCAGTAAGCAGAGTCACACTTTATTTGAGGTAAATCTTTATGCATCTGTCAGTCACAAGATGTCCAGAGCCAGTCAAAATGGGCATCTCTGACACCCATTTTGTTTGCTAAGTCAGCTTTAAACTCACATCGTTATAAGTCAACCTGAACTCTTAACTGAGAATCCCACTGGAATTCTTTCCATTCTGTCATTCAGTCATCCAGACCCTCAGCAAACCGGCCCCAAAGCACAGTGGGCTCCAGGTAGACAATCTCAGCTGGTGAATGCTCTCATAGATCTGCTCTGAGGGTATATTTAGATCTGCTGCTGCTGCATTCAGATGAACTGAGCCGTATTAAGGTCTAGTGATCGAGCGCTGAAGCTGTATTGAGAATCACTGAGGTTGAATTGAGATGTTTTGAGCCATATTTAGATTGTACTGAAGCCTTATTGAAGCTGTATTGAGATGTATTAGAGCACAGCTAATTGAAGCTGAGCACCAAAGAATGTCATGCTTTGTAGCAAGACCAGATTGTCCATGCTGCTGCTGCGCAGCATTGTGGTCTGAAGGGATCCTCCGTGCTATTGTGCTGTAAGGAGATTGTCCACAGTGGAGGGTAAGAAGAGGAGAAAGGCTATGAAGAGATGGAGCACTCGAACTGTCAGAGGTGATGTAATTCTGTTTGGCTGTGTGTTCTCTGTCTGAGCTCTCTGCCCCAATAGGAGAACAGGTCTGGGATTAAATGTGTTCAGTGTGTGGCCCAGATCAGCCTTTCTATTTGATACGTGGATCAGTTTGACCTCTGCATTTGATGTTCAGAAAAGCCAAGCCTCTTTTTGTTCCAATAGAAAACCTCTAATAGAAAAGGCAACACTCTGGTTAATGTTCAGCTTTAATTATTCAACAGTCAGAATAAATGTGACATATTATCTTTGAGCTGTCAGGAGTGATCCCCTGAAATCATTTCAGTTGAAAAATACTTTTATCACCTGAAGGGAAATTAAACGTTGATGTAACTCATCAGTTACATCTGTTTTGTAGATGTAACTCTTTTATATAAGTTACATCTATAAAACTCATATAAAAGTTTTATAGATGTAACTCATATAAAAGATCTATAGCAGTCAGATCTTTCCTGACTGCTACAGGAAAGATCTTCTGTAGCAGTCAGTATTACAGCAGTACTAAAGAAGCCTCTGACTGATGTGTATGGAAGTACATTAATGTGCGAAAGTATTTGTGTCTGGCTGTCTAATCAGAGAGAAAAATCCTGTAAGGGTTTCATGATTGTAGATCTTTTTTCTGTCTTTAATGGATGCAAAACAATAGTTACACAAGTCCAGATTCTCAAGTACAAGAACACAAATTATGTTAGTCAAACTTTAAAAAAAAAAGCAAAAAATATATATTGCTATCATTGTTGGCCCCAATACCAAGAACACTTGTAAAAGCAATCCAATACTAATTCCACTTGTGTCCCTGATTTTCCTCTTGGCTGGGCGGCAAGTTATTTGCCAACAGTCAAAAGAAAAAAAGGAGAGGAAGAGTTCTTGCAGGAACTATCTATCACGGGACATTTCTGTGTTAAGCTTCACAACTGACATGTGGATGAACAGAGGCCGTCTACAGTGTTGTAGTACCAGTCTTGGTCTCGAGAGCATTCTTTTGATGGTCTAGGTCTCGTCTCGGACTCGACCGCATTTGGTCTCGGTCTCGGGCGCTGAGGACTCGGGATTTTATTTCAAGACCAGTCAAGACCCCAACTGTGAAAATATCACTAAACATACAGTACAGCATACTGTCCAGTTTATTTGTTAACATGTTTGTTTTCACTGGATGCAAAACGCACCGATTAAAATCCAAGCAATAATGTGACTTACCACGTTATATACAGTACAACAATAATGTTGAAAAATTCTATGGAAATGAACAAATGAATATCAAACATGCTTCTACAGAATCATTTAAAAATATAAACTCATGAATCAGGCCTGGACAAGAAATGATGGTATCCCTGAAAATAACGTGACCAAAGGGACATGTTAAATCAAGGTGTGACTTTCATTTGTTCATTTTCATATAATTTTTATTCATTATTACCTTTGCCAGATTCAAATTATTTCTGTGACCATTGTGGGCTTTTCTTTCATTAACCGAAGGGTACAAACAATTTTGTCCTTGTGTGTATCAGGTGTCTGACAGCAGTGATATGTTTAATTCATATGATCAGAGGTTAAGCAAAGGGCTAGAAAAAGCTGCTAACAGGAAAATAATGAAATTGTATTTTAGTCTCAGTTTAGAAAGTTGAGGTCAGAACTTCTCATCCAAAGTTGTTTTAAAATACCAAAGCAGTAAGATCAATTGGTCATTGATCTTACTGCTATAAGCTGAAATGCATTAATGGTAAATCATGTGGAGGCTCTATACACAACATAGACTCAACTGTATGTGTTGTAATTGTGTGCATATTTTTTTGGGATCAGTACAACTGACAGAACATCAATTGTCAGCCATCTTGTTCAGACCATAGGCCATCACTAATCATGTTCCTAATACTCTTTGATGTTTAGAGTTCTTGTGATGCCGTGTGTTGCAGACAGTAATTGATAGGTGCTGACAACATGTGGACTGCGTCAGATGTAATAAAATGAAACTTCTCAAAGTGAAGCATCAGGTTATCTGTCTCGGAAGCCCTCCCTTTTCTGTCTGTGTCAGCCATCAGCTCCTCTTTTCTCTTCTTTTTTCAGGCTTTTGTTAGGGAAATGAGGAGAGATTGACCCCACTCTCATTTCATCGCCACCCGCTGCCCGCTGGGAGAAAAAAAATGACGAGCTGAAGGATTCAATGAGACAAAGATATTTTTTTAACATTGAAAATACCTCCAAATGAATTTGTCTTATATTAAATCTATGTGCAACATTTAAAGTATGACAAGATGTTCAGACACAGAGTACCAGCTGCTTGTCTCTGAACTTGCCTGGTTCCTGGTGAAAGTATGACAATTCAGTTACATTGTATTGGATTCTTGTTAGCCTTATTATGCTAAACTGCTAATGTTTTATTGCAATGAATGCACTCAATTGCATCACATCACTGACTTTACAGAAAGTCTCTTATATTGAGCATGTTTGTAGTGAAAGGAACAACTCGCTTTTACTAAGAAGGAAGCTTCAGCTAAACATAGCTAAGTGTGAGGTGCTATCTGCAGACAAACAAAAATCTCAAAAACATGAATCTAGGAGTACTTTCTATTTAAAAGGAAAAAAGCGAAGCATTAATGGCAGCTGTAGCACCTTTAGTGGTTTCATCTAAGAGGGAAACGCAGCTGAGATAAGGTAAGATCTGAGTATGTACAGAACACAGATTACCTACGGATCTGTAGGTAATCTGTGTTCACAGGTAATCCTAAATATAAATATTTATATAATAAATAAATATTAATTAATTATTAATTAATTAATTAATAAATATAATAAACACAGGTAATCCTATGTTTCTGTTGCTATTCTTTAAACTGAACCAGCTTGCAATTCACTAAAGTACTTGTGAAATTATCTGTAATAAAAAGAACTTTGACTAACCAGCTGATTGGCTGAACAATATGCAGCAACTACCAGATTGCCTAGTAGTCTGCTTTTGATTGGTTGAGCAACCCTGATTGGCTTAGTCTGAGAAGTGTAAGTTCCAGTGGAGGAGCTGGAAGACAAGCCTCAGTATGGTAAATGACCTGTGGTTGTACAGTGCTTTATCAAGTCCAATGGATCCCATTCATTCATTCATTCATTCATTCATTCATTCATTCAAGTGATTCACACACACTGATGATAGTTAGCGTGTGTGAATCAGCTGAAACACGCAGCTGTTTTACATCTTGTTCTGGGTTCTTCTGTAACCTCCTGGATGAGTTGTTGAGGAATTGTTGTTGGGAAACGGAATGAAACGGAATTTGGGTAGGAGACCTGAAGGTTGTCCCATGGATCCACAGAGTCTGAACTGGAGGTCACGGGAGCTCTGGAGGTTGGAATTGAAATCACAGTGGAAGTGAATGGAAAGGGCCTTGGGATGTTGGCCAGGAGTCTCCAGGAACACACAGCTCTGCATGTCAACCAGGACTTTTCTGGAACCCACAAAGGACATTGAAATATCAGACCAGATGCTGCAAAACCCCCATAGTAGACCTGAAGGATGGTGATTTAAGCTCTTAAGTTTCTGGGGTCTGAGGAGAAGTGGACCTTTGAAGAGCACAGGAACAGCAGCGTGGGACAGGGGTGGACACTTCCTGGTTTCTGGTCTGTCAGAGAACCTGGGAACAGGATGTCCTGGCCTGGGCTCCAGGCATGCTCAGGCTGGACGACATGTAAAGGAGAATGCTGAGTATGATGCTGCAGGAGAGGATGATAATGATAAAAATGAAGGAACTGATGCAGAAGATGAGACAAAGAATTCTGCTGATGGTAGTAGGAACAATGATCATGACAATGAGAGAATTCGGCGCATTCAGCATCCGCTTACAGTTCTTCTTTCTTCTGTCACAAATTTCGAAGTGAAGTTTTGAAATCTGTAAGTGATTAGATGTTTTTAGGCAATGCTGCAGAAGGCAAAAAGGGGGTGGAGTAACACATCCCATTAAAACCTGTAGCTTATATAAATATATACGGTACTTTATGATGCATTGTCAGAATGAAAAGAGCCATCTGTTAATCATGGATCATATTTACATCCCATTATTTTAACTTAACCCATTTAAACCCACCGGTTTCATACATGTGAGTATGATTTCTCCCCACTCTGACAACCTGAACAGCAGCTGAACGGAGCAGGGAATCCCCTTGAAGACATCTTCTGCACAGAGTTCATTTCAGTTCTCCTTGTTAACCTCTGCATGGTAGACGCTTTCTGTTAGAACACACTCCAATCATAAAGTTTACTTAGAAATAGTAACAAATACTATTTTCAACATATTTTGGGCAATTTATTTGATTGAGGAAATAATTTGCACAAATATAAGGCCAGCTCAGTAGAAAAGAGCATGAATACCATCTTGTGGCTTGTGCAACCTTTCTGGCCATTATTTTTTTTATTTTTAAAGCAGCATGGCAGCAGCTCAGTTCCCCATACTTTTTAATTACATTTAACACAAACCTTCAGTAGAAGCCTTTTGTTTTTTTCAATATATGTGACAAACAGCTTCAGTCCTGGAGAATGTGATGTTATTCTCCCTGGCTCTTATTTAAAAGTAAATGTGTCTTTGTGTCTTCAAACTTAAAAAGATGCTGAGCTCTAGTTTGCACACATTTAGCCATGGAGGATTTGCCCATCGTATATAAACCTATACACAGCAATGCAGTTGTTACAGCTTTATTGTGGAAACCCTGTCAGAACACTTGAGACAAACACTTTCACACTTGAAATTAGAAACTAATTTACATCTTTTGGACACCAACGCTTTCAAATCTGAGTCATGCTTGTTCACAAATATGTCATGGTTTACAATACCAAACATGTATCACAAGAATGCTTCTTTTAAAGTCCTGTACATGTCTGAGGTCAAGGCTTTTTGGAGTCTGTTAAAGAAAAAACAAAACACAGCAGACAGTACACTTTCAGTTTCATTAAGGTCTTTTTATCCAGACAGAGACACTCGCCGCAAATTCAGTAGCATGTAAAGATTATCAAATGGCATTAGAGGTAAAATATTTCCCAGTGGAATGTCCATGTACAATGAAAGCTTTTTATTTCTTCTCAAAGCTTGCTGTTACCAAAAGGCCATCCACCTTCCTGATCCACCAGATATAACACAACATTTTCTGTTGTATAACAGGATCCAAATTCTGTCCGTTTTTAAGAACATTCAGAGTCAGAGGATTTCCTGGAAAGCAACCAAAAGAGACGTTGTCTTTTTTTGCCTTTGCTGAGCTTCAGCCAGCACTCAGTGGCCGCAGCTTGGCACTGATAGTCAGTCTGACGTTTATGGACCTCCCTCCTACTGACAATTCCAAAGTCCTGTTCCTGAAGCCACCACAGGCGGCCATGATGTCACTGCAGGCGCGGCCAGTACTGAGACATTTCTGCTTCACTTCCAGGAACTTGGACTGGAACTGAGATGCCAGGAGAAATCAGACCTAAAAAAGGAATAAATATTATTATAGAAAAACTGGCAAATGGTGGATTATGATCTAATGCAACTTTCAAAATAATTTTATAGAAACATTCATAATAGGCTCCTAAATTTAATGCTTTTCTTTTTCACAACTTGATATCATGTAGGATATTTGGTAACACTTTATTTGACGGCGTGTGAATAAAACTGACATGACACTGTCATAAACATGACATAACATCTATCATGGATATGATTAAGGCTTCATGAATATTTTTGACAGTCATTTGGTAAATCATGACACTTTTAATAGAAAGTTGACATTATTCAAAATTGTCTTCGTTATGACAACTTGACATTAACTAATAATCATCATATGTCATAAATATGTCATAATAATAGTCATAATAATGTCATTATGTGTTATTACACTGTCAAAAACGTTAACAAATAGTAATTATTTCTCCCTACCTGAAGTAAAGCGGAACAAGTTGGACCAACAATAAAGATTTCATTAAGGTTTAAAAACAGTCATTAAAAATTCCTCTTACATCAAGTGGAATAAGTATCACCAGTTATGACGATGTCATTAAGTGTCATTACAGTGTCATTAATATTATCTCTTACCCACATAATTTTTAAAGTTTAATCAGTAATACTTTTATAACAAATTTATGACAGATCATGATTTCTTGGTTAATGTCAAGTTGTAATACAAAGACATTTTGAATAATGTCAACTTTATATTAATAGTGTCATGATTTACCTAATGACACTTTATGACAACAGTCATAAATATTCATAAAGACTCCTTCATGTTCATGACAGGTGTTATGTCATGTTTATGACAGTGTCATGTAAGTTTTTTTCACACCCCATCAAATAAAATGTTACTGGAGATATATAAAAAAAAAAATCAACATTAAAATAGTTCAATATTTTTGATCACTGATTTCAAAAAGTGTAGCTCATACATTAAAACAGTGGTCTCAAGCTGCATTCCTCGAGGAATTCCTGCTTCTTTTAGATGGAGAAACTTCCAGTCCAGCTCTGCTAGTGAGCCAGGTGTGCTGAAGCAGAGAGACAGGACCCGGGCCCAGAAGGACCGGGGTTTGAGACCACTGCTTTAAAAAGACTCATGACACGGAGTGAAACATTTCAAGACTTTATTGCTCGTAACTTTGATGATTGTGGCTGACATATACTGCAAACCCAAAATTCTGCCTCAAAAAATGTAAATATCACTTAAAATCAATATAAAAAGCATATCTTAAACAGCAATGTCAGACTTCTAAGAAGTATGTTTGTTTCTAGTCAGCGAGGACCAGGTCTGGGCTCGTTTTGCATGAATTACTGCATCAGTGCAGCCTGCCATGGAGGCGATCAGTCTGTGGTTCTACTGCGGTGGAATGAAAACCCAGATTTCTTTGATAGCAGCCTTGGCCATCTGTAATGTTGACTAATGTGCCTCTCTGGCATATGCAATTGCTCTAGCGTAGCATCAGTGAATCTGTGATCGACCTCATGGTCTGTTGAAGAAATCTGTGGACGTGCATTCCTGGATTACTTTAGTCTGGCTTGACATAGCTGCACGTGAGCCTGATTTGGTCTTTGTGAAACGGATGAAGTCAGGATGAACTGATGGCGCTATGTCAGCCTGGATTTGTCTCTTATCCTGGATTTCATAATCCTACTTTTGTGTACCAGCCCTCTGATGTAATACATTATTAGGTGTGAACTTGAAGCTCACCTTGTAGAGACCCAGAGTTGCCATTCTAGATGTTCTGAGTTTGAGAGCAGCTCTTTCTACTATTATAGCTTTTATGCATGTCAATCTTGGCTAAAACAGTTTTACATTTACATTTATGCTTCTAATCAACAATTAAAACCCATTGAAAAATGTTTTAGCCTGGATGTATAAAAAGCTTTTAGGCATTGACTGCATGTATGTTTAGCAAAAATATGTTCACTGGGAGTCCTTTGTAACTTCACACTCTGATGATAAGATTGTTGTTGTAATAAAAAATGAAAACCACGCAATTTATTTTCCTTTCAGTAGTATGTATTCATACTGTGAGTTGAAGACAGGCGGTGAAGAGGAGGTAATAATTATACTCACTTCAGGCTCAAAGGCAGACTTAAGACCTGTGGTGGTTCCTACCTGTTGAAGACGTTGTGGAGGACGTCACTGATTGGCTGCTGATGTGTGGCTGCATATGTGGAGGAGTATACGTCTGATAACTGCGGCCGTTTACCGAGGGACTGTTGGGCAGCATGCAGGAATAAGAGGTCTGGTTTGAAGCCTGGAAACAGAACATTCTGCATGAAAGCTTGGAACTGAATGTCAACATGATGTGCTTAGACAAATACTTAATACTCTGTTACTGTTTACTGATTTACTGATTTGGCACACAACCCTATAGTCTTGGATTAGAATTGCCATTCAAAACCCTCCTGTGCAGATCGGTTTGCATGTTTTCTCCAGTGAGGGCCCAGTGAACAATGGATTTTGTTGAACAATGTTTTCTTTTCAATGATCTTCTGGCGCCCTCTCTGCCACAGATTGACCTTTACCCAAATGGTAATAACACAAAGATTTATGATGATGGTGCACAGAAGCAAAACATAGTCCACTGATTATCATCACACATACGTATATGGTGCCCTTCTGCTATGATATCTAAGATAATCTTACTTGCATGGGCAGGCTGGCGGCCATGCTGAAGCTTGGCATTGTTAGGCCGTAGGTATTGGACAGAACCGGATCCGATCTTCCTATTATGGATCCTGAAGAAAAGGACACTAGACAGACAGAAACAAACAAAGGGATTGAGTGACAAGTCTGCATAAGAGGACAAGCAAAAATAATCTAGCTCCAAAATTAGACTGCATCAGCATAAAATTAAAGGAAGGAGAGGAAAAAGTTTAGTTGCTTTGAATTAGAATTACATTTAAAATGTTATTTCAGTTTACCTATGTGTGTTTACCTAAGTACAGACTTAGTACTTTGTGTAGAGACAGCAACTAACTTAGCAATTAAAAGAAAGAAAAAAAAAGATTTGATGGAAAAAGCCTGCAAGGTTATCTAAACACCTGCAGTAATATGTCATTCATCTGAAGGATCAAGTGTTTTATTTCTGCATAATAAAGATCAACTTTGCAATAACAATATCAAAAAAGAAATAAATTATCTATTTAAAAGTCACTTTTTGCGTCATGTTGACCATCTAATATACTTCTGAAAAGCCCACCATTCTTTTTCTAACACTCTTCAGATGGATTGAAGTTACTTCCTCACTTACTCCAACCTAAACCTTCAATATGGCAGCCAAGCAATTTAAGAAGTAGCAATAAATGTATTTGCATTGTCTTCTGGAAGCAAGAGTCTGTAAACTGGATTTGGATTTTACGAGCCAGATTGTGAAGAAGATGCAGAGAATGCTATGCTGATCGTAATGAGGTGACTGCATCTGGAAGGAACAATGAGTTGGTAGCATCTTCCAGTCTTCTCATCAACAGAGGCATCCTCAATGCAGAAAGACACCTTCAACCTTCAAGATAACCTACACCTACAACCAGTGGAAATCCCATAGATCCACAATCATGGACTGAACTCTATCCTCCAGAATTTGAGTGGAGAGGATTTAGTGGTCTGTCTGCAGCCCGTTTACTAGACAGCCTTCCTCTTTATCAGAGATGAAATTGTTAAAGAGTTTTCTAAAGTAGATCTCTCCTCATACCCTCGACTCAAAAAAAAAAATCATAAATTTCACCTTTAAATTTAATTAATTTCCTGAAATTAAGTAA
This sequence comes from Alfaro cultratus, assembly GCA_903066825.1. Classification (NCBI taxonomy): domain Eukaryota; kingdom Metazoa; phylum Chordata; class Actinopteri; order Cyprinodontiformes; family Poeciliidae; genus Alfaro; species Alfaro cultratus. Next base: position 102,913 of record CAEFZX010015285.1, read on the forward strand.
AACAAAACAGCACAAAGCAGACAACGTTTTTAGTAATTGTTGTTACTAAATAGTTTTAACTAATAGTTTTTATTAATAGCAATGCTTCCTTCACTGGCAGATCAATTGTTCTTTAGACAAGAACTGAGTAACTAAATTCTGTTGGATAAACCAGAAATGAATCACTTTGCTCTTGTTGTGGTTGGTGTCAGTAACAGTAGAGTGTTTGCTGTGACACACATTGTTTGTCTCGTTTGCTACCTGGTGCTGAAGGCTGAGCTGGAGATGAGTAAGCACTGCTGCTAAAACTGCTGTTGATGGGAATATGGCTGGAGGAGTTCAACACCTGCCGACGTTGATTCCTTAACTTCTCCTCTCTTCTCCACTTTGCACGTCTGTTTGAAAACCAAACCTACACAGCAGAAAAAACAGGAATTGGACAAGGATTAGACCAGGTGGAAGGACTAGATCACCATGATTATCATCCAACCCCATTTATACAAAACTCTGAAGCCAGGAGAGACCCTCTGCTTGTACCTGTGTGCTGTGAAATGAAAAAACCTGGAATAAGGACCTAGAGTTGATCCTATTCTGTTATGTCTGGGAGTCTATAAGGGGAGTCGTCATTCCTGGAAGTCATGGGACTTCTTGTTTTCCCTGTTGCAGGGTTGTTAGTGTTCCTGTATTGCCTATGATGTCTGTCCACTGCAGGGTAACATAGAGATTATCTTACATGATGAAAACTGCACATACGTTAGGCATCATGTAAGATAGGCTGACAACTCCTTTTTCACTGTACCTTCTTTGAGAGAAAGAACAGTCTAACTATGCTTTGTTTTGTTGCAGTTTGTTGTAAAAGCTCTGAATCAGCCTCCATCTTGTGTCAGAGAATCTCAGGTTTTACATCTGAAATCAGATCAATGAGAATGTCGTCTACCTCAAAATTCAATAAAGATTTGACAAATACTACAAGGTCCACACTTGTGAATCTTATTCATTTTTATACAGCCAAACTGTTTCTTAGATGACTCCTCTACTTGTCCGTGTGAACATGCTTGTTGACTAAGTGTGGAGAGAAGATTAAATGAAGCTCCAACGTCTGCAGCTTACCTGAATTCTTGCCTCAGGAAGATCAATTTTATTGGCAAGTCGTTCACGTGCAAAAACATCTGGATAGTGAGTCCTTTCAAATTCTACAACCAAAAAATTAAATTATATATTTAAAAAAGAACATATTTCAAAAGAAACAATGGAAATTAGTTTTAAATCTCAAACTACATGTTGGCAGAACACCTTCTGACGTCAGGGTCTAATCATAAAAACAACCTGCTCTATGAGATTCTGAAATGAATACAAATATGAACTTAGGTGCACAAAACCAAACTTAACCGCAAAGTCCCAAACATTTTTCACTTTCTTTATAAGATTTTTTTTTATTTATAAGATCTATGTGGGTTTTATATTTATGAAACATAAATTGACAATTTACATTTATTTTTTGAAAGACTTTCAAATAATAGATTTATTTAGTTTTTTCAAACAATCCAAAAATGTGTCTTAAGCACTTAAGCTGTGGCTAAACACACTGTTGAAGAAACCTGATTTCGGTGAGGCTTCAAATGATCTGATCTCACTTACAGCAAATTTACAAAAGTTGAGTCAGTTTCCCATCATCGGCATGACGGCATATTGGAAGAGAAATACCACTATACCAATATGGTTTGGAGCAAACACTATTTTTTCAACTTTGTTTACATGAACAAATAAGAACAGAAACCCAGCTGATATCTCAGGCTAGAGGTCATTTCTGCAGGATGTGTTCAAGAAATGTAGCTTTTGGTTAACAACCCCTGGTACCTTTCTCTAGTGCTTCTATCTGGTCCTGTGTAAAGGATGTTCTGTTTCTCTGCAGCTTTCTTTTCAACTGAAGCCTCATCTGAGTCTCATCTGAGTCGTCACCGTTGGAACTGATTGAAATGTTGTTTTCCGCTCCGTCTGTCTGAGGGCAGTCTGCACCAAAAAAGCAGGGAGGAAAGAATAGAAGAAGACAGATAAAAATGTGGCTTATGGTTGGGTAGACAATCAGTAAAACAGAAAAATGTGAGATAAGATGTACTCTAGTCAGATCTGGTAAGATACAGGATACTACATTTTAAACTAAAATGTATATTTTAAAAAAACAACTTTTAAAAATAATGATTTAAATAAAACATCATGTTCACAGTTTTGGCAAGTGCACACTGCTTTACTTTTTAGAAACAAAGATGTTCAATAAGATTTGATATGTTACAAAGATTAACTAAAATGTAAATGCATTAACTTGAACATTTAATCAATCTCACGTCAAATACATAATTTTTATCAGACATGCCATGTATTTAGATAAATAGCACGTGTACAACACATTTCTTGTAAGTCAGTTCAATTTATATGGTGCGCCACGTTTAGTTGTGTATACTATCTTTTACTCTTTAAGTCAAATAGATTTAGTGAGTTTTATGTTTTTAACCTAAATGTGTGACTTTGTGAAAGATAAACTTACAGTAAGTTAAGTTAACTTTTTATTAATTTTGTCAAACCTCCAAGAGTTTAATAATCTAGAGTTTTTACGTTTGCACTTCAGCAAAAAGGAGAAAAGGAAGAGTGGTAACAATTTCCCAGAGTGGTCAGTGGCATGTTTCTGCATCCTGTTTTGCACTGTTAGTGAGATGGAAGTGTGTTACATTGATCTGACACTTGTGTGCCATTTTAATGCAGTTGGTGATGTTTGAGGATAATGTCCTCTTCATACTAAATGTTTTTGAGCAGGAATCACTGTGATGTTTAGTAAAATTCATGACCAAATCAGGAATTCTATTCATGCAATTTGAAACAAAAGTTGTAATTATTTTTCAAATTATAAACTTAAACTTTAGGAAAACCCTAATCTGTTGCCATTGCTCACCATGTATATGTTTGTCGTCATTTATCCACTCACCTGTATGTAAGGCGTATGGGTCATTAATGAGTCACTAATCAATTTGGTAGCAATTTTATCTCACTGTGTTAGCGTGATAAAACATCATACTTCAGTTAGGGCTTAGTCCAACAGAGCGCTTGTAGTCGAACAAGAAATCTATGGATCATTGTGCTGTTATGTTGATTTATCAGAAGATCTCCGAGGAATGTTTCCAACATCTTGTTCAATCTAACTCAAATAACTAATCTAGAGGCTGGTGAGTTCATAAGAAAATCCTTTATTACTCAAACCCTGAAATACAGATTAGCATAAACTAAAATCCACACCAGAGTAGAGATCACCAACATGGAATCTGTGAGCAGACAAGCTTGACTGCAGCTCCCTCTGGGACTTATGTTTTTTGTATTGCTAGCCTAATTATTCATTATCCCAACAGACAGGAGCTGCAAAACAGAATAAAGCTATTGCTAAGTGTCATAGTCGGTGATGCAGAAGGAGATGATAATGAGAGCAGATGCCCCTCTCCCTCCTGGACACACACACACACACCCAGACCTAAACACACACACAAACACGTGCACAAACATGTTGTTGGCTGATGGGGAGGTAGCGTAGCTTTGTTTCACTCTTAAATCCCTGGGTGATGGAGGAGGAGCAGAAGCATATAAGTTTACCTCACATAGCAAATGGAGCCGTCAGCCACATGATCTGACAGAAATCTACAACAAAGGTATTTTAACTCATGCATAAAGAGACTGAATATCTGTCGTTACAAATTGAAGATCAACGCCATTTGCTACTCTGCTCTCAGAGGAAGTTAAGTTGTAAATGAACGTATTGTGTTTATGAGGTTCTGAGGACCTGCTGTCATCTGAACAAATACAGCAATTAGGGCCAGGAGGAGGGTCTTAGTGCTGTCAATTACCCTCATATAGGAGTCGCTCACTGCAGCCCCCCTGCTCTCAGCTGTGCTATAGCTCCTTCATGACAACTAGCCTGCCATGAAAGCTCAGGCTAGTTAGCATAGCCACCGATGACAGCAGATAAACAGTTTTCCTGGAAAGGTAAGTTGTTTCTCTGCCATTGGCATAATAAGCAGCGCAAGCATGATCGACATGAGTAGCTTTAACAAACTTGAAGATGATACACGACGTGTCACCTAATTTGCAGACATTCACAGATAAAAACTTAGTAAGCACAGATCTTCCTGGATGGAAAAACAAAGAAAGTGGAGGACCCCATTCCTTATTGATCTAAAATGATTAGAACATCTCTGAATTTAAAACATAATGTAGTTTCAGGTGATGCAATATAACAAAGCAAAAGAATAATTCTAACTTATTCACCCTATAAGCCAGGGAATGGTGTCCATTATATCATCACTAGAGTTCAATACTAATATTATAACAAAGAAATCATTCCAAAAATTCCTAAATGGGATTTTTTTTTTTTTACTTTGTGTGGGCAGCGTATTAACAAATGTCTTACCTGTGTTCAGGATTGTGGTCCCAGCGTACCACCCTGAGCGTCCTCCCCAGGAGCCCTGCGCATTAAGTACCTTCAGCTTGTCAAACATTCCTTCAGTGGCCCCTGTCCCCATTGGATGCTTGTCAGTGGCCAAGTTCCTGAGCACTCGATTTATTGATGAAACCTGGGAATAAACATAAAGTCATATGAAAAAAAAAATACTGCAGTGTTTTTCTTCTTGAAAAAATGTCAGTTTGATGGTAAAACTGCAGTTTGTAACTTTTATAAAAAATTATTTTACATATTGTCAAAACTCAAATGCGTCTTCCTGACTGGGAGCTGACAGCGTGTTGAAGAGTTAAGGACCAAATGCTCTGGAGCGTCTGGTTCAGAAACGCATTAAAAAACCTTTGGTTGAAATGGTGCCTTTAATTCAAGATTCCATTACATACAGAACAGAGAAAACTAAAGAGAATGCAATGTTGAGTTAATCCATTTATAGTTTAAACCAGCTCTAGAGCCACATGTGGCTCTTTAGCGCTGCCCTAGTGGCTCCCTGGAGCTTTTTCAAAAAGCTCCAGTGGGTTCAGACCCCACTGGGTGAAGTGCTGATCATTTAAGTGGAGTCTCTTAATTTCATTTATTATAAGTTATTGGAGCCACAGTCAGTGGTTTTTGTCATGGAGAAAAAGTTAGATGATTTAATCTGCTTTATGTGTGATGGGATCTGGATTCACAGTTCAACTAGGTGAATATTAACTAAACCGCATAAAATACAGCTGAATAGCTTATGCTAATATGATTATAATTTGACGGGTAAAAATAGAACATGACAAATTTTTTTAATTGTGTCAGTCAAAATAACGGAGAACAAAAACGTCTAGTGCCAACTCTGGATGGGACAGATATATAAAAGGACAAGGGTGTCAAGCAATGGCCTTGCTGATCAGGTATGTGATTAGACGCTAAATAAAAAGAAATCACAGTAAATGTATTGTGATTGTTGCTGAAGGCCAAGAAGAAAAACATGCACTGACTTGTCTGTTTGTCCCTACAGCATGACAGCAGATGTTGTTTCCTCTTTCAGACATTCCTGAAAGAATGTCTGAAAGCAAGTTGTTGGATCTGACTTGCTAATGAATTAATACTAAGACAGCACTGTCTTCCACTGCCATGTGTATATCACAATACATTTACTGCAAGGGAAAATTGCAGCATTCAGTCCATGAGGAGTGAATGCTGCAAGTCAGTGACTCAGTCCAAACCGCTGGGTTTCCTTAGACCAGCGTTTCTCAGATCTGCTCCTCAGGGACCACTGCTCGGCATGTTTTAGGTGTTTCCCTTCTGCCACACACTTGACTTCTATATGCGGGTGATTAACAGACTTCTGCAGCACTTCATGGCTGCAAAAGATGCAATGCAATCAATTGAAACAACAGTACTGAAACATAGACATCTAACACAAGCAGGGCAACGGACCCTGAGGACCAGAGTTGAGAAACAATGTCTTTGATTGACAACTTTTTAACCTGAATGAATAATAAACTGAACATGATGCACTGTTTTATAATAATGAGGACCAACTGAAATATATGTGTGATTTCTTTTGTAATAACATGTTGAACTATACCAGTGTTCTAACATCAAGCTGTCTACAGTTGACAGACTAAGCTCTCATTGACATAAGTGATCTTACACTGGGTATATTGTCATTGGTGCAGACTCCCTCTGCCAGGAGTCGGTCTCTAATCTCCCAGGCAAATATGGATGGACACTCTCGTTTGTACTGAGCAATCTTTCCCACCACCTCTGGAGTTGCCACCCTGGGTTTACTCCCTCCTATGGCCCGAGGACGGATTGAGCCTGTCTCGTAATACCGACCCAGGATCTTACTCACACAGCCATTAGACACCTGGACAAACAGACAGCAAACATCTTTGATCAAACAATTGCTCTTTGCATTGGGTAAAGAAAATTTCCCTGGTGAGATATGTTCTGTTTCTACAACATGGAATAGCTTTTAGGCTGCTGCTTTATGTAGAACAGAAAATCCCACTTTAGATTTCCATGAATCCATGAGCTTGCCTCACAGGTAATTGAGATAAAGTGCCTATCCAGGATAAAATCATGCCTTCATGTCTTTGTTGTTCCTTTGTGATTGTTCTGTTCCAGGAATTAGTTCTAACTCCTGATTGATTCTAGATTTTGAAGTTCAACAAAATTTACTTTCAAGCTCAAGTGGCTAATATGTGAAAAGACATTTCCCAGATGTAACAGTGTAAAGGTGGCATTTGCCATTCAATAAATCAGTAAATGGTCACTTCCTGGAAAGAGAAGGAAATTGAGATTTGCATTTGTTAGTTCACATCTTTGTAAAACAAACTCTCATGAAGTGGAAAGAAAAAAACGTCAGAACAATTAGATGTTCTACTTTACAGCAGAAATCCACCTTCTCACTGTTTTGTCCAGATTTACAAGTTCTTTGAGTAAAACATTACTCAATGTGTTACTCACGGTGCATTACATTCTCAAGCAACAATTTTGTTACAATAAGAAACTACTTTATTGGTATTCATGTACCCAAAGAAAAGCAATGACTTGCACAAAGGCACAGCTGGCTGCACGGTTGGCTGGCAGCAAGAAAGATCTTCTTGCTGTGGATTTCTGGGAACTTTCTGCATGAAGTTTGCATGTTCTCCCCTTAAATGTGTGGGTTCTCTCCAGGTACTCCGTCTTCTTCGCACTGTCCAAAAAACATCCCTGTTAGTGTGTTGTTTCTCCTGTGTTTCTCTGAGTTGCCCTGTGATGGAACTGTGGCCAGTCCAGGGTGTAACCTGCCTGTCACAATGGAGATAGAAAAAAGCTCTCCTGCAGCCTGGATGGATGGATCCCCACAGCATGATGTTGCTTCCACTATGTTTCACCGTAGTGGTGGCATGTTCAGTGTGATGAGCAGCATTACTTTTCTTTTTGGAAGTTTGGATGAAGGCCATAAAGTTCGTTTTTAATGTTGTCTGAATAGGAATATCTTGTTGAGCCCAGAAGAATTGCAGCTGTATTCACAGCAAAATGTGCTTGTATGAAACACGTTTTGATTCACCAGGGGAATCTTATTTGTGTAAAAGTTTTATAGATTAATGAGAAAACTATGTTGTCCTTTTACATTACAAATGAGTAACAGTTCTAGTGGGTGATGTTGTCATATAGTGAGCAGCCCCACAGTCTGAAGAGCAGCATAACTTACCTGTACACAACACAAACACATCAGTGGAGACATGGACGCCATCCTGAACAGTCTTTTCAACATGGCGTTGAGTTAGATTAAAAAAATAACTTTTTTTTTATCTAACTCAAAAAATCTGAAAACCTGAAAGGGAGCCAGGCAGAGAAGTACATGAGAGTGTCAGAGTCACTATTGTGACAAAACCAGGGACTTCACCCCCTTAGCCAATCAGTGACCAACAGTCTGCTGATGTCACATTTTCAGCCCAAATGAGCATGGCTGGAAGCTCCTGTGTCCTTTTCCTGCTTGCTGTCTCATCAGGTATGATGATGACTCATCATGAAGCAAATTTAATGTTGGTCTACAGTGTAAAAATGAAGAGCATCTTGTTGAAACATTAAATCCTTTTAAGGCTATGTGCGTATTTATTGGGATATTGGGTGGATATGTAAAATTTAAAATTAGAATATTACAACAAACCAGTAAAACCCATTTTTAATACAGAAATATTGAGTTTCTGTATTAAACATATGTAATACCTGCTTAAAGGTTATTATGTTCAAAAGGTACTTTTTCTTTCTTGCAAACATGCCTCATCTGAATGAATATTCTAATGTATTGAAAGTGACTGCATTTTGCAAAGTTCACTCTGACATTTTTTCCCACATTTCTCAACTTACCCGCTATCATCAGATAGAAGTTCAATGGTCTTTGAGTGGTCCAAAATGTATTAGCTGCATTATTTAGAATGGAGTTCAAGCTGCTATCAGCTGGAGCCACTCCAAATATTCAGATGGGGATCAGATCTTATCCTTTAGCAGCGTTTATCTAGGGGAGCATATCCATCTATGCTACTGAAACTTAAGGCAGATATGCAATAATGTGATCAAAGTATTAATAACACTCTGATCGTTTGATGTGTATGTGAATACAGATCTTGATTCTACAAAAAACCATGACAACAGCCAACTATTGGTTGTTGTCATAGCCAATTAAGGCGAACACTGGAAATCAATGCATCCAATCACAGGTTTATACTTTGAGTATTATTGTAAATCCAATGAAACAGCGCAGGTGTAGGGATTTACTTTAACAATAATTTATGAAAAATTGCATCTAAGGTGCCAATAATATTCTGAACCCCAGACCTGAAAACAAAAGCTGGCATTTAATTTTGGTCACAAGTTATGTTATCCTCTCAGCAGTTCTGCATACCTGTAGTATTCTGGATATGTCACATGGCCGAGCCCCACTATGAGCAAGCTCCACTATCTTCTGCCTTGTAGAGTCAGGTAAAGGCCTTCCATTTACAAACACACCTCCAAGCTGGTTTACTCCACTGTGACCTTCACACACAAACACACAGAAATTAAATGAAAGGGAAAGAAATAAAGGAAGGAGGGAAACAGGCCATTTTATTAACGAGGAAAATATAAAGGTGAATATAGAGAAAGTAGATTGGATGCCTAGATTTTACATTTTAAAATCTAGGCATCCAGTTTGTTAAGAAGCTAAATGTATTATGCCTACCTCATGTCAATTATTTGAATCTAAATCTATTATTCAGTTACTGAAATATGCTACAGACACACTTCTTTATATTTGCTTGGGAGACATACAACATGATCAGTGGCACATTTTTGTATGTTTGTTTTTAGGAAGATGTGTTCTCCATTCCCCAATCCTGTTTAACTGTCTTTCCGAAATGAAATACCATGAAATTATTACTTGGCGGAATTAATACCCTCTAAATTTTAGCTTGAGTTGACATTTGCAAGTTTCCAGTCTCCTATGTTGGAAGACACGAGATACACCAAAAGCCAGAAATTGACATATGAATGAGAACAAAATCTGGTGAATCTTTAACTGTGCAGATTGTATTGATTTAAAAAGCGTTACTATTTCTGAGTCTATAATCAATAAAATATGCGCACAACAGCAAACACAAAACCTCCACACATTTATAGAATTATATCAGGACTCTAACTAGCACAGCACTAGTTCATTTACAACCATGTAAGAACCCATCAGCTAAAGGCTTCCTACATGGATCTCAGGTTTTTGGCAGAACTGTGCTGTGAGGTGATTGGCAGCTTCTCCCTGACTCACTGTTCTGGCTTTGCAGAGGAAATAGGAAGGTGACAGACAAAGTGAGAGGCAAGGAATAAAAACTGAGCCTGAAAGACCACAGCAAACATGTATTCATGGGAACACAACTTTGCATTAGAGCTTATCTCGCATATCTCACATGTCTCACATTAGGGCTTGAAATAAAAAGTTTTCCATCTACTGAGGATTTTGACACCTAACTACATAGAGGGAATAACTAAGCAATGATGATATCAAGGAATGAGAAAACTATAGTAGTGGGGTAAGTCAAAGCACACACACTGATCTTCTTGTAGACACCACACCATGGAAATGGCAGGGGTCCACAATCCAACACTGAATGGTACTCAATAGAAACAGCCCAGGTCAGCAACAGATGGACAGAACCGGTCCACAATTTGTGAGGCAGTAGTCAGGATCCAGGTACATGGTGTGCAGATCAGAGCCAAAATCCCAGAAACTGACAGTAGAGGCAGAGAACAGGCAGAGGTGATGATCACATTCAAGAAAATGGAATGCTCTAAAGCTGTGACAAGGATTACGACAGACCATCAACCACTGAGTGGGGCAGAGCAGCTATGTCGTTTAGACCTCTTATCTGTGACTAAACTCAGCAAAATCTTTTATGTGATCATTTGATTTGTTCCTGTTCACTTGAGTTTGCTCAAAAAAGCTAGAAAAAAACCTTTGAACATTGTGTTGATAAAGCGTAGAAGTGCTATGCCTCAGCAGGGGCACATAGTGCTGTGACACTGTTAAGTTAAGTAGATTTTCACTGAATCCATTGTCTGTTGCTTTTATGAGCTCAGTGGAAGGAAACATATTGCAGATTGATAAACCTCTCAGCAATGAATTACTAAATCATACAGTCAAAGTACACAAACACATACACCCACCAGCACACACACACACACACACACACACACACACACACACACACACACACACACACACACACACACACACACACACACACAACCAGATAGGACAGTCTGATTTGGATGCAGTCCGGTACACATGCAAACCAAAAAGGGATGGAAATGGTTCAGCAGGTAAGATGCTACCTGTAGAGAGCAGGAACACTACAGTTAATGAGCTCAGCAGACACTGAATATACCTCATACACACATGACATAGTAATACAACATTTTATTTGAGTCACCATAAGGCCAAGTTATCACACTAATAGTATTAATAACAGCAACAACAACAACAACAAAAACAACAACAACAATAATAAACAATAATAATAATAATAAATTTCATTTACAATGCCCTTTATATCTTTGGGTATTAAAGGGCAAAACCAAAAACAAAGCAAGCAAGTGTAATGGATACAAATAATTAAATATTAAATAAATGAATAAATAAAGAGATTAACAGCAATGCCCAAGAAATGAACCAAACATTTTGCTAAAAGAAATGTGCTAAGGCCTTTTTTAAAACAGTAAGTGGATTGTGTTTCCCTCAGCGTGTCAGGGAGGGCATCCCATAGCCGTGGAGCCACAGAAGGCCCTATCTCCTCAGTTTGGTTTGGAGTTTGTGGAGAAGCTTTGAGTGGGTGGAGTGGAGTGAGTGAGATGTGTTTTGTAAGTCAAGCAGTTCTTTGATTGCTTTTTTTTATTTTTTGCTATCAAAATTCTTGAGGTTGTGGTGCTACTTTAGAAATATTTGAAAAGAAATTTGCAATATTTTTTCCCCATTCAATCTCTTCCAAAATCTACATATATAAGAAAAACAATTAAAAAAACTTAAATATCTCTACTGAAACTTGACATAAAGTTAAGCAGCCGTGTAGAAGAAGTAAGAAATACTGCCACCTCACAAATGATCCACTTCAGTATTTTTGATCAATGGTGCTCAATACCGGCTAAAGATTTTTTGACAGCAAGTGCAATTTAAACACAAGAAAACCCCATTACACTTTCAGGAATATGAAAGTGTAATGGATTTGAAATGAGCTTTGCCAATAAAGACTTTTTGTTGAGTCATTTCTAAGACAGAATTCAGACCAATTGAATTAAGTGTTTTACAACCATTAACATAATCAAATTGAAACTTATTACATTTCCAAAACCCAAACGTAGTCTGGAATAATGCAAGAAATGAATCAACTCATATCCAGTTGGATGAGACTGTGATCAACAGCAACTACCACATGTTCGCCTGCATGATGGCAATTGGCAGTAAGAGCCCCATTTTTTGTCACTATGACACTTATTCTTAGTCAAATCAAAGATCAATAAATGAAGGTAGTTATGCTTGATTTTACGTGTGTAAATTCTAATGGTAGCTCAATGGCAGCATGAAAACGTGTTGGAAATGTATTTACATTTAATCACCTTTTTATGCTAATGTTTATTTTAAAGCATTTTCCTGAAGGCAGATTTTCAAAAACTTTTATTTAAATCATTACTCACTCACTTTTGCACAAACAAAATGCGTCCGACACAACTTTCACACTCACAACCAAAGAGACTTTGATAACTTTGTTTCTCGCAAATAATGTTACAGGTCTGATGTAGGACTTGTTGGAGAATTTTTCTGCCTGTTGTCTTTGCTTCAGTTGGGTGAGGAAAAGACTGATAAGGTAAAAATTTAATTGGCTGATAAGGTAAAAATTACTCAAAAATGTATTGGGTATCACTTTGACTTCCACTACCTCTGCCATTATAACACTGTTTGTTTGTCAGTGGTTTGCTCTACTTCTGCATGGGGGTGGAGCCGGCGTCATGTCAGTTGTGAAACATGCTGATGACAGCACCATGCGCTGGGGATGATTTCTTCAGTCAGATGGATGGAACTAAGGTAAATACAGGGCAACGTTTGGATTGCAAGGGATTTGACTGGGTAAAGGTTTGCATTTCAGCAGGAAACCAACCATGAACATGAGACCAGAGTGACAAAGCATGTCAGGTATTTAAAAAGCTCAGTCAATGTCCTGCCCTAAATCCAACCGGGAAGCTGTGGCAGTGACATTATGTTTGATGGTTACAGATTCTCTTAATCCAGTCTGACTAAAAGTAAAACAGACACACAATGATCTATGACAGACAACAACCACCCTTAGCACCTTTTAAATGCTGCTAAAATGCAAGGTTTATGACTCTGCAAACTTTTTTTTTTCCCCCACCAGGGGGCTTTTTGTGGGCTCTAGTGTCCCTTATTTTGACAGTAATGGGGTAAGGAGAGGAGGGAAGACATGCAGCAAATGCTGCCAGGTCTGGGAGTCGAGCCTGCGGCGGCCGCGTTGAGGACTCAGGGCCTCCAAATGTGGGTTGCGTTATCCCCTACGCCACCACGGCACGCCCAACTCTGCAAACTTTAGCACAGTACCTATTACGTCTTCCACAATTCAATTATAGGAACAGTGATCCCTATTGTGGTAGCTGCTGTGACTGTGAATATTTTCTAACTCTCTGTCAAGCTGTCTTATATCTATTGTGTGTTGAAAGGCCAGCAGTTCAACTGTAGAAATGTTAATCATGGTGTCATTTCTGAGAAACACACTGGGGCTCTCCTCTATTGACACTAAATTAATAGAAAGACATATGGAGTCAATTTGGCCCCAATCCTCTGTGATACACAAACACTCACACACACAAAGCAGGCGGGCCCCTGGGAAAAGCTCAGGCTTTCCCTTCAAATCAACTCATTCACACTGCACCTGACTTCAATTAACTCCCACTGTAACAGGATTCTGTTGTTGTCAACAGAGCCGACTGAAACAACGGTCCAGGTCCTCCATGGCAACGCAGACAGGTAACTGTTTCATTGATGTCAGGAAAGCATCATTTTAGCTGTACCTTCCATCATTTTAAATACTGATTTTTGATGTATCCAGACTGTGAGAGCTATTTGTTTGTATTAGAGAAGAAAGCCGATACTCAGAAGTTCTGTCTAACCCTTAGAGTAATTTTGCTGGGTTGATCAGCTTATTTCATTATTAAAGCCAGTCATAGTTGTGTTTCAACCTATTTATTTTGTTCAACTTTAGAACAAGCAAATGTCCTGATTCTATAAGTGACTGAAACTTAGACTTAAAATTAAATTCATTCATAAAATCCACTAAAGATCTGTAAACAGCTAACAAATCCAGAAAGCAAATACCAATGCCCAGACAACTGAATTTGATTTAGTATTCTAAACTAATTTCAGCCCTTTTACTGAAATGATATTTTAGTAATAATGTCAAAGTGCACAAATTAAGAGAAAAGTGGTAAATATAATGAGACATTTACATATCTGTTTGGTACTGACAGACTGAAACTCACATTTTAATCTAAACTGTTGTTAATCAATAAAATTATTCAGGATGTAAGCTGGCATCAACATTTTTTCTCGATTGTCATCAGAGCTGATGTTTAGATTGTTCCATAAGAAAAATGCGAGTTCCCATCAGATCCACTACACAGAACCTCACATGGAGAGGATGCAGAGCTTATGTCATCGAGGCAGATGAAGCGCAGAGTTTAACTTGTATAAAAACCTGAAGAAAACATTTTAAAAAGTGTTTGACTTATACATTGGTTGAGCAAAACTGTGTATCCTTACAAATAGTTCAAGTAGGACATTACAGAACTGGAGGTCAAAGAGTTCAGAGTTTGAAGCTGGGAACTGTTTTATTTTCTTATTTGCTCGTTATCCTTTTTTCTTTTTTTGTTTTTGCTCCATGTTATATCTTGGCGACATTTAAACTTCCAGTAATGTCTGAAAGCAGTTCCATATAGACTCTTTTAAATCAATCATCTAGACATCTATGAACTATTTAGATGGTGACATTTTCATCTGAAAAATGTTCACTGCATGTAAGGAATTTCCTGATTCTACAGTTCAGTCAGTAATTGGCCCTAGAAGTGGTTACTGAAAATTAACCAAATTGTAGTGCATTTCAGTCACTGGTATCAAGGATCTCACCTTTTGCTGCTGACATGACTCGAAAATACAAAGGCCTTTGTTTCAAGCAGAGTAGTTCAAGGATCTGCCTTTTTATTCTCAACTGATGGTAGGACAGTCAGATTGTGGCATCACTTGCTCTCATTAGGAAACGTCTCCAGTCTGTTCAGGTAAATGAAGCCTTGTGTACTTGGTACCAGGACAACCTGGTACCAAGTACTTGTTTTTGTTTTTGAGTTCTAAAAAATTAACTCAATGAATTGTTGAACTAAATAAATGGAGCTATTCCCTAATTAATTAATTAATTAATTAATTAATTTACTAGGTAATTAATTAGAATTTCAAACATTGCACACTTTATTAAGTTTAGCTTAATTTTTTACTTGTTAAAGTCACAAAAAACATATTTTTGTGTTACAATGTAGCAGCACTGAGTGAATTCAACAACCCAATCTCTTTCTTTGCAAAGTCCAGTATCATATTGTGTTAAGAAGACATTGCACATGCTCAGAAGCTCACTCCGTTATGTAACTTAAGTGGTACAACCATTTCTATGAAGATATTTTTGGTGTAAAAATATTTGGGGCTTGTAACTGGGAGGTTAAAGTTGTAGAGAAAAATCCTAGAGGAGTTTTGTAACGGCCATATTGAACCCTTGGATCAGGAATGAGATGTCACTTAAACTCATATGTGAGTCAAGGCAGGTAAGTGAATACTTTTGCATCAATCAATGCATCTCATTACCCAAAGAACTGCATCTCCACAGTGAAATGGGGTGGTGGCAGTGTCATGCTGTGGGAATGTTTTACTAGCAGCAAGGACTGGGGAACTGGTTCAATTCTAGAGGAAGATGGATGGTGCTAAACACAATTCTTGAGCAAAACCTGTTTCAGTCTGTCAGTGATTTGAGACTTGGATGGAAGTTCACCTTCCAACAGGACAATGACCCAAAACATTCTGCTAAGGCGACACTTCAATGGTTTGGGGATACGTGTGCAAATGGAATGGAATGGTCTAATCTAATCAAAGCCCAGATTTCAATCCAGTTGAGAATCTGTGGTCAGTCATGAAGATTACTGTTCAACAACTGAACCAATCTAATTTGAAGGAAGTGGATTTTGCTCCAGAATGGATTTGAATCGGTTGTGCAGTGAAACACACCTGATTCAAGGTCTGGTAGTTTGCATACTAAAGGTAGATGCTAGCTGCCCATCCCAATTTGAAAAAGAGAAGTTAGGATGAAAGAGGAGCAAAACTGCCAAAAAGAAAAAAGAAAGATGGTTGGAGCTAAAATACTAAGGGAGAAAAAATGGGTGTTGTACACAGCCAAATGAACAGATATTGTTCATATGGAGGTAAGGGACCAAGCAGCAGGACTACAGCAGGTTAACAAACTTGGCTCTATCGTCTCATCCCATGTTTGGCACATGTTTGCGTTTTTGGATGTGTTCAGATCACAAAGAACATTAAAGGCAGACAGTCATGTTACACCATGCAGTGCCTTGCGAAAGTATTCACCTCCCTCATCACTCCTGATTAATCTGTTGAGACAGATAATTTATTTATTTACTTTGATTATTTTTATTAACTTTATTTCTGTCTTTCATACCCTTGAGAAAATAAACAGCTTATGAACAGCAGTCCAATCTACCAACACCCTCCTACTGTACTAAAGTAAACCATATTTCATCCACTTATGATACTAGCAAGTGAATTGATGGGCTGGAGAGTTGAGCTTCATATATTCCATAGCACCTGCTTAAATTAGAAATAATCAGTCTGACATTCAACAGAAAGCTGCAACACAAAGGCAATAGCAGTACATTATGGCAATGGCAATTCATAAAGTACTGCTTAAAGCATTATAGAAGACCCAGAACTCAGGGCCTATCAAGAACCACCACAAAGATAATAATAACAGCTACATTTTCCTATGTACTGGATGTATTTTAGGTTGAAACATACCTGTAATCTGAACAAATTAAAGAAATTTATGCAAATTGGGTTACCTTCTGGCCCTAGCCCAGGGCGCCATGTTCTCCTAGAAGAATAAGGCTCCCTGGGCTGAAGCTGGGCATTGATAACATCCATATAAAAAACTAAATTCAAGAATGCACTCACTGTTTTGCATCATGGAGGCAACACCAGTCTCCCAGCTGGGTTGACTTCTGTAATCTGTACAAACAGACAAATCACATTTTGCTGGGTTAAACACATTTTTGTATAATCAAATCCTCATTCAAAACACCTTAATTATGCAGAAACGCAAAACAGCAAGAAAGAAATAAAAGTTTAAAGATTACTAATTATAGTTTTTCATTTGTTTTTTTTAGAAAGGAAGGTTTACTGTCCTGTATGGTAAGTTTTTACTGTATAGTAAAAACTTACTACCGTATTTTCCAGACTATAAGTCGCAGTTTTTTTTCATAGTTTGGCCGGGGGTGCGACTTATACTCAGGAGCGACTTATGTATGGAAATTTACACATTATTATATCATATCACATGTTATTTTCACACTAAACCACAAGAGGGCGCTCTAGGCCTGTGTTATTCTACCTTCGGAACGGTAGAAGAAGTTAGCGGAGTTGTTTACAAGCGACACAGGACGAAGATTTCATTGGGTTTAGTGATTTGGACACGGATGGTTTGGTAAACCTGTCAGCATGTTATTTATGCTCTAGTTATCTCAATAACTCTTAATATGTTATGTTAACAAACCAGGCATGTTCTCAGTTCGTTGTTCGTGTGTCATGTAACGTTAGCAAACCGTACAATTATTCAGCCTGTTGTTGCCTCTATTCTNAAATGCGACTTATACTCCGGTGCGACTTATATATGGATTTTTCTTCTTTATTATGCATTTTATGGCTGGTGCGACTTACACTCCGGAGCGACTTATAGTCCAGAAAATACGGTATATCATAAATATTTCCTCATGCGGTGTCACTTTATTCACAGTTTATACAGTATGAGTCTATTAAGACTGTCAGATGAGCAACTTGTCCATACATGCTCAGGATGAGGGATTGATCATGCAGACGGAGTGAATGATGCAAGTCAGTGACTTGATCTAATCTGCTGGTTTTCCTTAGATAGAAAACAATTTGAATAAGAAGCTAAATATAACTGTAATTTTTTTAAAAATAGGACCGATTGGAATATATGTAATTGACTTGGAATCTGTCTGTATGATGGGTTTTAATTTATTTCTTAATTTATTTATCCATCCACCCATCTTCTTACACCCTTGTCCCTAGTGGGGTCTGGAGATGCTGGTGCCTCTCCAGCTAGCGATCCGGGCGAGAGGCGGGGTCACCCTTGACAGGTCACCAGCCTGTCGCAGGGCAACATAGAGACAGACAGGACAAACAACCATACACACACACACTCACACCTGGGGAGAATTTAGAAAGACCAATTAACTTGACAGTCATGTTTTGGGTCCCAAAACATGGGACTTCCTCATGTCCCATGAGGAAGTATAGATGAGTACTGTACAATAATGCATCTAAAACATATTCTTTTATCCACCTCCCAAAACAGTCATGTTTTTGGACTGTGAGAGGAAGCTGGAGTACCCGGAGAGTAACATGCAAGCTCCATGCAGAAAGACCCTGGGCCGGGAATCGAACCCAGGACCTTCATGCTGCAAGGCAACAGTGCTACCAACTGTGCCACTGTGCAGCCTAATTTATTTATTTATTTACTTGTTTTTGCTTTTCTTTGTTTTAATCTGCCTCAAGACATTTATTGCCACAATATAAATAAAATTAATTGCATTAAGCTCTACAAACCACTGAAGAATCTCTAAATGGCTTTGATATTCTCAAATGCTTCTGAATCCATTACATGTTAGACAATTTCATTATCACAACTTTATGGGAACAGTTTGGCAATTATCCCTTCATGTTCCACCAACCAGAAAAATCAAAGAAGGAATGGATAAGTGATGTTGGTATGGAAGAACTTGTCTGACTTGTTCAGAGTCCTAACCTCAACCCAACAGAATATCTTAGGGAAATGTTGGAGTACTAACTATGAGCCAGACCTTAATGTCTTAATGACAGTAATGTCTGCATCTGTTGGATGCAGACTTTAATGCATCCAACATTAATATCTGACTTTATAAATGCGCTTCTTGAAACACACCCAAGTCTTCTGGAAAGCTTCTATAAGAGCAGAAACTGTCATAAATGCGAAGGGGGACAACCTCGTATTTAAAACCATGGATTAAGAATGGATGTCACTCAAAAGTTCAGATGTGTTTAACTGCAGATGAGTACTGTACAATAATACATCCAAAACATATTCTTTTATCCACCTTCTTTCAATGTTGCATTATGGAAGATTTTATTTTCCAGTCTTTATTTTTCTGTTAGGCAACAACAGCAAAGAAAAAGATGAAGAAAGTAAGAAAGATTTTAAAATGATGAGAAATGTCCTGGCAGAACAATATCTACTAAAATGAGGGGAAACAAATCAAATGTCTGGCTTTCTAGTCATGCTGATGTTTAAAAAATTTATTGTTTCAAATCTGCTACCATGAAATCTTTTGAGATGCTGTCATGGCTGGAGTTTTTTCTGGAGTACCGCTGAGGACTGTCAATCAGCTGGATGAAAGAAACACTCCCATACTTTTACAGTTTTTATCAGAAAAACTAAATCAATGTAGGATTATTATAATCCTACATTGAAACTACAGATTGCAGTTGTGAGCAGCATGTCTGTTGAGCAGCTGACTGCAGCTTTATGACCTGAGCAGACAGCCTCACTAATTAATTGGCTATTATGAGCTTGTTAGGCTCCCAGGACTCTGTGCAGGGCAGAGTGATAACAAGGTAGCATATTCTTTATTGTAAGCACCTGAAGACCACTAGGTAATATATCAAATGATAATTTGTATCTATGCTTTAGTCTGTATAAATCAACATATTAAATAAATGTGATAAAAAAACAACATTATATCTGTGATTGTAATCTGGGCAGCTCATTCTGAACTCCATCTGTATTAAACATATTATGTCTTAGAAACTGTTCCCTAAATTCATAAAACACTGGATGGTTGCAGCTTTTTTAAAAACTTAGATGAGTGACTGATATCAATTGAGCAATTTTAGTTTCTCTTTATAGTCCTTCTTTAACAATATATGATAAAAAAAATTGTTAGAATTGGATCAGTAAAGTGATGTAGCAATTTACATAGATTTAATCTGGGTGGATTTCAGTTAATACTACTAAATAGAATTAATGCAAGTTTCACAGCTAACAGCAACTTAAACAAGTTCAATTCCAATCTATTTTCAAATTATATTTAAAGAATGCAAATCATGTCTAGTTTGTTTAAAAGAACAAAATGAGTTTGTGTTTTACCAAATGCATTTTATTAAGATAATACATAGCCTACATGATATCCCAGCAAATGCAGCTAAGATGTGTGATATTCACTGGCAACTCCTCAGGCTGAAGAATCTGGGCTGGTTAGCAGGTTTGACTTGAGACTGTAAATGGGCAAAACCTGTGTAGTGCTGTTCACACTGAGCACTGAAAGCACTGGCGCCACATTCACTCAGCCACATTCAAACATGCACAGATCAGTAGGTACTTTGCTCAGAGGCACATCATCAAATGGCAGAGGAAAAGCTGGAACCAGACCCACAACCTTCTGACTCTACTCATCACCACTTCAGCAACACCAAAAATTACTCAACTACAAGTTCTTCATTTTTACTGTGTCGATCATTTCATTCATAACTGACATGAACAGATGAGCCTCATGTTTCTCTGCTGCAGCCACTAAAGAACTAGTGAGAATATCGTTGGTCTGAACCAAGATCTTTGGTTAAATACGAATACAAAGCCCCCCCTCCTCTTTCCTATCTCCCAACCACACACAACGCGCGCGCGCACACACACGCGCGCGCACAAATAATTTACTTTATTTTCAATTTACCAGAATTGTATTGAGTTTCACCGCTGCAGATTATTCCATTTCAAAACTAATGCTTCACAATTAAATTCAAGTAAAAATTTTGATTCCCTTTTAAATATATTTTTTACAGTATAATTCCTTTTTTTTTTGTTTTTAAGGTGGTTTCTAAAAATAATACCTGGCCGGGAGAAAAGATGAAAATGAATCTAAATCTTTCACATTTGCATAATGGACTGCAGTACTCGAGTTGATTAATGCGCACTTTGGTTTTTCCCCCCATAAAGATAAAGATACGTATTTGAAAATGTGTCATAAAAATAGTGTAATAAATGGACGATCATGAAAATTTGATCAAATGTGACTTCCAGACTCATAATAACTTTTATTGACAGTTGTTAAACTGTTTTGCCACATCGCCTAAAGTGACATGAGAAAGACTTTCAAATGGGCCAGTTTTAGATTCTTCTTTCTGTTTTCCGTTGGTCGTCAGAAACAGCAGGTTGTTGTTTGGGAGCCAGGCTGCAGCAGAGATGCTGGGAGCACACGGCACTTTTTCATTCCGCTGCCTACAAGCAGAGCCTTTTCTGATTTAGGGAGAAAAAAAGTTTACGAAGAAAAGCCTCAAAGCGTCTCTTTATCTGAGGCTTCAGTCATTAACAACATAATGAAGGCGACGGACCTCCACAGAGGAGCAGGCCGGCCGCGGGGTCCTGGTTCTCCCTGTGAAAGGGGGACAAAGAGGCGCAGGAGCGGAGCCGCGGCTCGGCTCGGCTCGGCTCGGCTCGGTAAATAGCCTGCGGCCGGCCGGCCTTTGTGCCTCGTTAGGAGCTGCGGCTCGTTTAAAGAGAGAAAGTGGCACAAAACCGCAGCGGGGAGCCGAATGTCTGCAGTTCAACTAACGTAAAGGAGGTCATGGAGCACAACGAGGATAATCTCCAAGTTTCTGTGAGCCGCGATCAGAGAGCTGAAAGGACGAGAGAAATAATAATAATAATAATAATAATAATAATAATAATAATAATAATAATAATAATAATAACCTATTTTAAATTTTAAAGGTCTTTTATTGGCCCAAAGCAATCAGACCTTCTACAACTGATTCATCAAAGTGATTGTATGTATTTATTTGTTATTTTTATTTGATTTTTGTGTTAAATTCATTTTTCTGTGCTCATAATGAAAACCTAAATGGACATCAGGTTGCTTGGATTCATTCAGTCTCAGGAATGAGAAGATTGTGGGATAAATCCAAGGCAGCTGTAACTTTTAGATAATCAGACTTTCTGTTACATCAAACTAGAATAAACATTATCTAGCAAATATTCTAATGAAGCAATTTATAGTATTTATTTATTTTTTTTAGCTACAAATGACTGTGAACTTTTTTAATTCACCAAAGTAAACAGCCGGTTTGATCCTGTCGCGCTTTGGCATAGAAAGTCTAGCAGGAAGCTCAAACTAAAACTGGCTGCTGTTCTAGTCACAACTCTGAAAACGAAATAAATGTTGGTAAATAAGATTTTTAAAAAACGAACAAATAAAAAAAGACTCCTACTTTTTGCTTAATTTCAATAACTTATTACTTTCTGAAGGGCCTCTTTTCAACTCATTAACTTTAATGACCCGCTTATGTCTTTAAAAAAAATCTACTTTGATGTTTCATTTAATCACATCATTTAATCACATCATTTAATCACACGGATCAGGTTTAAACCTGCTATTACAGCCGGAAGTTGGAAGCTGCTGTTTCTGCATCAGCCAAACAGAATGAACTGTTTCATATTCATATTTATTTCTGTCCTCTTCATCACACAGTCACTTCAGAATGCTACAGATGAACTTACTGGTGTCAGTAAAGACTTTGTCTCGGAGCAGACTGCTTCTCTACCTGGAAGCGTTTCACTTCCTGGAGTCCAAATGAAGTCGGGATCAGTGAATGACTTGATGTTTCAGCCGGTTCCTCAAACACAGACTCACTACAGTTGAGTTTTGAATGCGCACAGAGTCTAGATTGATCTTCTGAAATCAGCTGGAGGAACAGCTGACCTTCTGCAACATGATGATCAACTTGTAGTTAAATGTTCAGTTCAAACCTGTAGGGAGGTTTTGCCCGTTTTTATTTCCATAAATAAAGAAAAGCTCCAGAGTTGCAATAATTTGTTGGGAGTTTTAAACGTTTCATTTCTAATCTGAGGTTGACTTAGTCGCTATAACAAAAGTCAATTTTACAAGCACGATGACAGCTAAATGTTCATGTAAGACTGAAAAATAGACATTTTCCTTTTTTTTAGCATGTTACCAAAAAAAAAAAAAAAAAAAAAAAAAAATCCAGTAATATTCCTGTTAAAAAACAAAAACACATGAAATATTGGTAATATTGGGATAATGTCTGATGCGTTTAAGGCAGTTGGGTTCACAGTGCTTTAAATGACATTATTAATAAAAAGCCTTTTCAAAAATGTGCCTCTTTTCTTGAGGATTGCTTCATTTATTTGGTCATATTTGTTACCAAATAGGTGAGTTTTTCAGGCGCGGCTTGTCCCGAACACCGCAGATAAACTCCGACCCGGTTCGGTCCTGCAAACTACCGGCGGTCACTTCACTGATGATCCGAGGCCCGTTTCGGTAAAACTCAGACCGGGTCTGGACGGAACTCTGGACAACCGGGATGGTTGATGACAAAATGTGATTCTTCGGAAAATATCCATCAGTCTTCAACAGTTTCTTCCTTTCTTTCTTTTTTCTTCCTTTCATTGATTATTTTTTTCTTTATTTTACCTTCTTTCCTTCTATCTTTCTTCCTTGTTTTCTTTTTTATTTATTTATTTTTACTATGAACAATTAAAATGACCAAATAAGCATTTCTGGTTTATTTCACGTCTCTAAACTCGGTCAAGTTGTTTTGCTCTCCTGTGAGATTGAACTGTTGAACTCCAGGCTGATCGCAGAGGTGATGCAGGGACTCCACATAGACACAGACTAAGAACAGACGCGAAGCTTACCTTTCTGAGGCATGCTGCAGAGAAGTAAACTTTTGCTGCGCTCAGTGATTCAAAAGTTCCTGCCGTTTATTCTTTCCTCCAATTAGTTTCTCCTTGACTGGAGAGACAAGTGCAGAAAGAGACAGAGTCTGTCCTCTGAGGAGGAGGGACAAGAAAAGAGAGTGAAGGACGGAGAGCCAGTGGGCGGGCTGAGGGGGCTGAACAGAGGAGCAGGTGGGGGTGGAGGGGTGGAGAACAGAGGGCTGTGTCTGTGTGCACTGCAAAACATTTGAGCGGCATTTAGTTGTGTCTTTTATCTTTTACCCTTTAAGTCAAATAAATTGAGCGAGGTTTAGATTTTGAACTTAAATATGTAAGTTTGTGAAAAATAAACCTTCAGGGGTAAGTTGTGATAACTTTTTGTCGATTTTGTCAATCCTCCAAGAGTTGAATAAATTAGAGCTTTTAGGTTAGCACTTAAAAATTGAGTGAGATGGAAGCGTGTTACATTGATCTGAATGGTGTGTGTTAATGAGGCAAAATACTATTTTAATGCATCTGACAGTTTGCAATGTTTGAGAATAATGTCCTGTTCACACTAAATGTTTAGGAGTAAAATTCTCTGCGATGTTAAATGAAATCCATTGTCAGATCAGAAATGTTGTTCATGCGATTTGAAAAAGAATTAAAGTTATTCTAATGTAAGATATTAATTCCAACTTGATATTTTGAGTAAAAATAAACAGAGGAATTTGTGCTCTTTAACTAGGTGAGGGTGGTTTTTCTTGCGTAGTGAAATAATTATTTGGTTAAAATGGCAGCATTAAGTTAAAATTCACAGTTCAAAATTGATGAAAATGTTTAGACAACTTGTCTCTTGTTGTTAAATCAACTTCATGAACATTAATTTCTGAGTTAAACCAATGCAATTTTCTTGTTGACTTAGATTGCATTTTAAGGCAGCAGGTGGACTTTCATCTTTAAATTAAACCACCTTCAAATCTTTTTAGCTATTTGCTTAGTTATTCTTCTTAAGAACATTTCTGTCATATTAACTAATCTACTGAAGACCAATGGGCCCTTTGGGGACCAAAGTCTGGTCCTAATATGGTGGACTGCCTTGTTTAGAGCCAGTGGTTAGGTTTAGAGGTGAGGTGAGAATTAAGTTGGAAGGGTTACAAGTATAGCAGCCCTCTGCTCTGTCACTTAGTCACTGGGACAAGAACTTGAACTCACTGACGGGGTGCTATTTGGGTTCGTTAAAGTTCTGGTAGATACCATGCAGGTTTACCTATGTTGAGTAAATCCTTACTCGTCCAATTACCTTACACACCTTTGATGTAATGTAAATAACTCCAGACAACCAGCTAAATGAACAGTTTCTTTTAATAAGAACTTGGAGAAATAAAACCTTAGCTCCACAATACCCAATATTAAATGTTTCACAAAATAAATAAAGCCGATAAGGCACTTTCTCTTTTCAGTCCCTTATGTTTTCCTCACTTTAACTTTGTGCTTTTTAAAGAAAAAAACCTTACTTTTAACTATTGTGTTACCATAACCAGAATTCAACCTTTGTCACTAACAGAACTCCATAGTGTTACCGAAAATTTACAGTATTAAACACAATATCACACATGGGCCCATACACTCTCACACACACACTGTCCGGTACCGGTTAAAGTTTTCGTTGCAGGCCTGATGAAGCTAGAGTGCGATGTCGCTACGAAAATCCTCTTCTTCACTTTAAACAATAAATCGACTCAGACCTGCTCGCTTAGCCGACGTCCTCTCCGTCTAGGATGCTTAGCGAGTCCACTTTAATCTAGAACTCTGCCGCCCGAGTTGTAGGACCGCTCCTCTGTCGCGCTGAAATCAGTGTNGCCTGGGAAATCCAATTCCTTCTCCCACCTCAACCTCTGGAAACATTAGCAGCGGTCTCCATTAGCTTCCTCCTTCTCTCTCCCGCGTTCTTCTCCCTTCTTCTTCCCATCATGCCACTGTCCCGTTTCCGTTTGTTTTTTTCTCTGTTGAGTTCACTTGTCCCTCGTTAATCTAAACTTACTCCAGAAAAGCTTTGACTTTCTGCTTTTTCCATTATCTCTCACGTTACCCACAACAGGAACCTCTTCCCTCATGTATATAATCACTCGGATTAAAAATGTACAAAAACAATAATACACATTTCTCACGTATCTCTTTCTTTTTCTTCTTTTTTTTTTTTTTTTTTTTTTACATAAAACCAATCATGTAAATATTTTGTAAATATTAAAGACCTTAAGTGCATGGTTTTTAACCAGGGGCTACACAAGTAAACCGGTTATGGTTAGGTTAAGGAACAACGTCTGGGTTAGACATAAATACTGTTATTAAAATGAATGGATGTCAATGCAAAGTCCTACTAAGGGTAGAAATGCAAACTTGTGTGAAGGTGTATATGTGTGTGTGTACAATGTATTTATAATACCTTGTGGGGACCATGTTCTGGACACATTGTGACGTTGTGGAGATCCATCGCTCCTTGTGGGGACCAAAGCCTGGGCACCATAAGAAAATGTCATGTTAACAATAACTAATTGTCTACAAAAGAATCATACTGCAACAAGTAAACAGTAAATCTGAGTCACAGCTGAGTCTGAAAAAACTGAGTGAAACACCACCATCTGCTGGTAGAAACGATTAGGTTGCACGACATATCTAGTATTTTTCACCTAACCTAACTAGCTCAATAGCTTACTTTTAGGAAAATCATCAAAAAAAAAAAAAAAAAAAAGTTATATACTTGGGTGGATTCTGCAGAAGTTGCATAAAGGTTCATTATTTTTTTTTTACACATCAGAATGTACTTCTCTCTTTGTGGCCTGTGAGTCTCATGCTCAGCACTTTTATTTCTGTTGTAGTTTTTGCGATATAAAAAATGTTTAAAAAAACCCAACTTCTTAAATAAATTAAATAAAATGAGAGGCAGAACACTCACCTGACCTTATTCTAACTATAAACCTCTACACTCAGTCTGCTGGAAAAAAAAAAAAACAAACAAAAAAAAAACTTTTGTTATTGCTGTCAACAACAATAATCCATAGGTCATTTGTTTTGTGAAGCATGAAAGTCCTTGAGGAGCACAATATCTCCCTCCTTGTTTCGTTCCACTTCTTTGGAGTTTGTAAAGTGGGAAGATATTCCAGGCGCCAGCGGCACTGAAACTTGTTGCCAAAGGCCTGTACTTGTATCCACTGTTTACTATAGAAATCCTTGGGGTGGAGAATCACAAACACCCCAAAGTATGGCTGTCACCCAGAAAGTAGGGGACAGCCATACTAAAAGTACATTGTGTGTCACAATTCACTTTCCTGACTGCATTGCAGGGGACAGACCCACTTTCTGGGTGAGGATAGCAGGTGAAAATATGGAAGGTAGGCATGGCATTTATAACTGCAATCTACTTCCGTCATCAAGGTACAAAAGACATCATGGCTGAGCTGAATGTTGTCTTTGACATCGCCCACAATCCACCTTGACAGATCCATAAGCCTCTCCCAAAATCCTCCCATATGGGATGCATGAGGGAGGTTGAACACTGACAAGCAGTTCTGTTCACTCACGAACACTTGAACTGTGACAAATAGATCTTTGTGGCTCACCCCAACTCCTTAGCAGCTGCCACAACATTTGTCCAGTCTTTTCTGCTTTGCCAGTCCATGTATCCCAAAAACTGCCTAAGGGTATTGATGCAGCTGGTGATATTCAATGATGCCATGATGTCAGTGAACTCATGCAGCAGAGTAGCATTGCCCAGCATTTGCATTCGGCTTGACCTCCTCTCGTGTGTCTGAAAACAACTGACCAGGACCCAAACTCTTCCACCCCGACATACGTGAAGGGAGGAGATACACATGAGATCTATTGGGGTAAGTCAGCCATGAGCTGTTCCTCCACTTGATGGCACTGTAAAATGATTTATTTTTAGATTTCAATTAATGTGGTTACATACAAGGTCAATTATTTCTTAAAGTTTATGTATAGCTAAAGAATTGTGCTGTGCCTTTAAGAGGAGCTGTTTCCTTCTTCTTCTTCTGGCCCTCTTTTCTTTATGAGGGCCAGAGACCGGTTTTGCTCTGTTGAATGAAGTCTGAGTAAAGGTCTGGACAACTATGCTATTCCCTCTCAGTGTGCTGCTAGTTCTCCACCCATGACCTCCTATTTTGTGGTAACACATATTTACCCCACATCATAATGTTACGATAGTTTGAAGAATGGGTTAGAATGGTGGAGCAGCTGCATCCAAGCCATACATTACCAAGAGCAATGCAAAGCTTGGATGCAGTGGTGTAAAGCACGCCGCCACTGGACTCTAGAGCAGTGGAGGCACGTTCTCTGGAGTGACTAATTGCACTTCTCCATCTGACAAGTCTGGGTTTGGCGGTTGCCACGAGAACAGCACTTTTCTGATTGCATTGTGCCAAGTGTAAAGTTTGGTGGAGGGGGCATAAAAAAAGTTAAATAATTTATACAAAGTTCAGTTTTGCTTAATCTACTTGACAAATTTAAGTTGACTTTACTTGGATTTTCTTTTTCATGTAACAAAATAAGTAAGTACTTTAAACAGAGAACAGCCTTGCTTGATAAACATAAATAAATTATGCAGATAGTTGCCTTTTTTAAGTAGATGGGGTAGAATATTTTTAGTTAAATGCAATTCAAAGTTTTAGTCTTGATTTAAAGGGGAAATATTGTATGTTTTCCAGGTACATAGTGTCATTTTATATCACGTAACTATGTTCAATTCAGTTGTTAAAAAAAGTTCTGCATGTGTCACTAATGACGGAAAAGAAATTTGACTTTGCAATTTAACGTCTTGAAATTGAACCTCTTGGATTTACCCCTGCTCAACAGGAGCAGGAGGTAAATTTAATAAACATATACAAATATATTCAAGCATTAATACAAATTAAACCTCACTCAAATATTGTTATTTAACAGATGAGTCTATTTTTTTTATAAAGTTTTCTTTCGTTCTGTTTTTTTTTGTTAAAAAAATCGCTCCATATCTGAAATCCATGATCCTGCCACTCTGAGCGTCACCGCAATGCGCACAGCATTGATTGTGTTCATGTGAGAACCGGCTTGTTTTTTCCCTCAGCGGCATCAGAACCTGCTGCACAAACTCTGATTTGCTTCTATCTTATCATTTAAGCAGCAGCAGCAGCAGCTCCAGCAGCAGCAGCTCCAGCAGCAGCAGCAGCAACAGCAGCAGCAGCAACAGCAGCAACAGCAGCAGCAGCAGCAACAGCAACAGCAGCAGCAGCAGCTCCAGCAGCAGCAGCAGCAACAGCAGCAGCAGCAACAGCAGCAACAGCAGCAACAGCAGCAGCAGCAGCAGCAGCAACAGCAGCAACAGCAACAGCAGCAGCAACAGCAGCAGCAGCAGCAACAGCAGCAACAGCAACAGCAGCAGCAGCAGCAACAGCAGCAACAGCAGCAGCAGCAGCAGCAGCAACAGCAGCAGCAGCAACAGCAGCAGCAGCAGCAGCAGCAGCAGCAGCAACAGCAGCAGCAGCAGCAGCAGCAGCAGCAACAGCAGCAGCAGCAGCAGCAGCAGCTTGCTCTGCTTCACTCCCACCTCTGCGCCACAATTTTCTGAGCTTGTATGTGGCGCAAAGTGCACCAACATGACATTATGCAGCCGACAAAAATACCTGTTGAAGAAAACTGCTACCATGGAAGCAGCTTTTATTCTTAAATGATTGAGCTTCTGTCTCTCACCTAAAGTCTCTCCTCTTAGACTAACAATTTTGGACATTGAATAAATTGTATTGTTAAAATTGATGTTAAATATCTGTATGTCTAAATATGTAGTAAAACTTTGGGATGAAAATAATGGCAATAATCTGGATTTTAACAATTCATTTTATTTCAAACATACTTTATTAATTGCGGCAGCCTGGTGACCCGTCCAGGGTGACCTGCCTCTCGCCCAGAACGTTAGCTGGAGATAGACACCAGCACCTCCTGACCCCACTAGGGACAAGGGTGTAAGAAAATGGATGGATGGATGGATGGATGGGTGCTTTATTAATTCCAAAAATAAGTGTTGTAGTAATTCATAATATACAATATTCTTCTGAGTTGTTGTAAAAGTTGGTGGGATCTCCTGTAGCCGTGTAACAGGATTGAAGCTCCATTAGACCACCGGACCCTATATGGAAATATAAGTAGCAGTTTAGACACCCTGCAGGCATCATTGACATCAGTCTTTATGAGTGGTTACTAAAACAGGAACAGCTGCAAAAGGATTTCTAAACAGGACCACATGACTGTCACATGACTTGTAGAAAAAGAATCATTACTGTCATGAACAACAGATCGTTGGCCCTGCAATTGCCGTTGATGTCAGAGGTCTGATGCATTTCTGTAAATGACGGGGGATTAATGCTGTGCTTTTCACTCACTTATAGTTGCTCAAAGCAAAGACAGCAACCACTTGACCCCGGCTGACAAAAACACTTGTCAATACTACACTGGAGCTCCCCTTCCCTAACTCATTATAGATCTGTACTCCTCATCCATATCTCCCCCTCTTTAACCTCTTGTTTTTCTAACTTCTTCTGTCTCCTCTACTGCACCTTTCCCCTTCCAACTACTTCTTCAGTTCGAACTTCCTCCATTTCTTCCTTTATTTCTTACGCATCTCCTCTTTAGGTCTCACAACCACATATTTGACGCTGGCAGTTTGCAGGTAATTATAGGTAATCATCTAAACGGACAGTAATTACTTGGGGAGGGAGAGTGCATTTGCCTTCGATTTATCTGTGCTATATTTTCAATAGATGCTTTGAATTTGACTTGCTTAGGACAGTCCTTAATTTAGCAACACTGTACTTAATAGCTGTGCTCACTCTCACTCTCTGACTCTCGTCATGCACACAGTGACCAGCTTTCAACCTTAAATTCTTTCTTGAACAATTTATTTATGTTAAGAGAAGCACAAGTTTGGAGCGTAAAGCTTGAGTTTCTATCAAATAGCTTCACCCACTAAAACACCATCACAAAAAGGAGAGATGTGACTGTGCACCAGCGATACCAGTATAACATCAGAGGCAGTGGTGTGCACAGACGTTAGGTGCTCAAGAGCAGCGGGAGATTTATTATAGACACAGATTGTACATTATGTATTTTACCTTCAGCAAATCAATAGGCATACTGTAGGTGTCTAATGTCAATTTTTGACATTTAAAAAAAAAATCAACTCAAAACAAAGATGCATTTTAAGTGCATTTTCAAAATTTTTATGACTAATAAAACAGCTAAATTATTATAGATTGACTAAAAGATAAAATATGACACAATCAGCATTTAAGCTGAACTTTGAGTCGAATTTGAAATTTACTTTGCCCCTTTTTAGCTCTTTTTATATTATGAGCTTCATGTATTTTTCTTGACTACATCATTCTGTAATTTCATCACATAATATCGGCTGCTCTACATATCCTTGTTGTGACCTGGGTGTAAATTCTAGTTTCCATCCTCTCAGTTTCTCCGGTTCTTCCACTCTCTAACTCCTCTATCTCTCTATCAAATATTGTGATATTTCTAATAAAACATCACTAACTCACAAGACTATTGAACAGACAATTACTGTTGAGTATTAGGGTCAGATAGGCTACCTCAGCCTATCTGTTAGGTATATTAGATGGAGCCGGGAAGTATGAAAGATTAGGACGAGTTGGGAGGAGCAGAGCTGCATCCCAGTTAAGCTTTGTGTAATTTTTTCTCCTTAATTCTGTACGATGCTCACATAAATGTGATGAACTATAGGAGCCTACTACCATGAACCGAGATGAGATGAAAAACCCCTTTTGCGTGAGATTTAAACTGCAGATCCGGTGAGTGTCTCTGTGTGTAACTAAGCGGTTAGATGATGTCACTATTTGTTTGTGTAAATGCTAGATTAATGACTGCTATGTAAATCCAGACGCTCATACTAGCTTTGAACAACCCATATGTGAACAATAAGGTGCCTTAAATAATTATTGAGCAGTTGTTTAGATTTTTTTTTTTTCACATTACATGTTAACTAATTTATATGGTGCATATTTATTGGATCTTTCATGGATGTAATTTATATTGAACTTTATTTATTGAATATGCATATTGATTGGAAATGATTGTTGGAATTATCTACAGTGCAAAGAGTGCCATTTATTGAATTTGTGTGCACACTGGAATGATTGGATTACATTTATTTATTGAAAAAATGGTCCTGTTTTATTATTCAGGCCAGGTTTGAGGACGAGTTGAAGGTCCAGGCCTAGAACCCAAGAAACATTGCCCTATTGGTGTGTGAAGACTTCTGATTCTCCTGCCAGGCTGGTAGGAGGCTCCTTGCAGATAATGAACAATTTTGTCCCCACTCTGATCTGACTTTTGTCAGCCCATGAACTACACCAAGCACTTTTAAATTAACTTGCTTGGGACCTATAACCAACCCCAGCCTATGGTGAATGAACGTGGGATGTGGGTTCATTAATTATGGAAGTGTGGGATTGACAAATTAATAACAAAGCAACATGGGCAATTGTTTTATTTTAAAAAACAAACAAAAAAACAACAACTTTAGATTATGGTACATTCAAAATGTAGTGCATTTTCTGGCACGATCATCTGTAAATTCAACCTGGAGAGACTTAAACAAAAAAAAGCATGAATGAATTAAAAAAGCATGAATGAATTAAATGATTGAATTAAAAAACAGCATGAATGAATTAAATGAATGAATTAAAGTTTTGACCCTCGAATCCTGGCACAAGACCTGGTGCTGTGAATTGCAGTAAGATGGATGGAACAAGGCAGAATAAATCGATGCTTCTTCTTAACAACAAATTGAGTGAGATACTGTCTGGCGTCAGCCATGCAACAGTCAGCCTCTGCTTATTTGTTCTTGTGCTGAGCTGAGCTCATCATATCATCTTCACCTGTCCAGACGCTTTGGGTTGCGGCCATTTGAGTCACTGCTATTTGAAAGTATTTGAAGTAATAAAGTGGCTAATAGAGCTATAAAATTAAAACAATTACACTGTCAAAAGTTGTAGCACCAACTACAAAGGCAACACACACAAGATTAAACGTTCTTATTTTATTATGATATTTGCAAATTTTATACAAATTGCGATATCTTCATGAGCATTAATAGATTTATATGCAAATGTTCTTATGTTATTATGCATGCACAGTTGAATACAAATATAATGAGAGAAGAAAAGCTGAGGAAACAGTTATGGACTGACATTTTCTATCATAAAACTTTCTTAAATGCAGCACATGGAGAACAGCTTGCTTTTCTCACAAGCTGCTCTTTAACATGTTGGAATGTTTTAGACATCAACAGAAACAGTGACTTCAGGATGACCTGAGTGAATAATGAAAAAATATACTATCTGCAAGCTTTGACTTGCTAAGACTGATTAATGAAGACATCCTTGCCACGCTCAGAATTGTTTGGTGCCATTGGGTTGCTCTTTCGAGAACAGAGGGGCCGTTGTGCTGTTGTTGTTGTTGTTGCTTCTTCTGTAGGTTTCCTTGATGCTTGATGACCCACCTCTCTCAAGTATGTTGATCATTCCTTGTTCTTGTCTCATGAAGAGTTCAACCAGCAGAATTTTCTCCTTGTGGATCTGTTGGCTGATATCTTTGGGGATGTCTGGGATTAGCCAGTCAACAATGTCATTCATCAGCATCACAACATTCTGACAAAGAAGAATGAAAGTAATTAATTAAATCATCAAGCAAAGTATAAGAACAGACAAAGATAAATAGAAACACTTTTTTTTCATTCTCTATAAAATAGTCCGTCAAACCAAGCTGAAAATGTAACTTTCCACTAAACCTAAACTAAACTACACTGTAAAATCGAATTAGTTCACCTTACTTTAAAAAAATATACAAATTAATTGCCTCAAAAAAAATCAATGTAAGTTTAGGATTAGTGACTAAGACAATTTCATTTATTTTAAGCGAGCAGTACTAATCAAGTAGTGCAGCTAAGACATATATTTTAGTTAATAGAAAAATTACAACATATTTAGGCCAACATGTTTAACTAATCATCTAAACAAAAGTAGAATTCATTAAGTGCTCCAGGTCCGATAGAAGCAATGAGCTGGGTGAAGTACATAAAAACAGGACCTAAAAACAGCTTTTTTAAAATCATATTCAGATGTTAAAATTTGTGATCTGAAACATTTAATGTGACAAAAAAAAAAGAAATGTGTAAATTTTTCACAGCACTGTAAAGTCACAGAAAAAAAAAGTTTGTCTTCCAGTAGGAGGTTTTGGATGTTAGGACATAAACAATAACAGTGTGGAATCTGTGAGTTTATATACACATTTTATATCCATCCAATATTTCTACTGCTGACATTTTATTTTAGATTTTGTATGTTATGATCTATTTTGTTAGGTGTTTGCAAATAACAAATTTTAAAAATAAATATCCCAAGCATTGTTCTGAAAAATATTTATAGAAAAGAAAAACATCCTGCTTTCTCTTGTTACCTGAAAAACAATGACAAAGGCAAGTCGTACAGCCAGCACCGCCCAGAATTCTTTAGAGATCTCATACGGTGTTAGAGACCAGGGAGGCTCTCTGTAATCCTTATACCTGTGAGACACAAACAGTAGCAGTGAGGTATAATCAGTGCAACCTGCCGTTTAAAAAAAGACAACTGTTCCCCAATTCATTCACCTGTCAAAGCTTTATGGAAGAGCAGTGATGAGAAAGCCACTGTTGGGAAAACTCAGATCAAGGCTGGACTGGAGTCTGCCTTGATCTGATTGGTGGAGTCAGGTCTACGCACAATTATTATGTTTATTAATCATCAACTACAGTGCTCTTGTTTAATCCAAAATGTCAGTAAACCCCATACATGAACCTTTAAGAAACTGAAAGTGAGGTTGTCTGTTTATGAAAATATCTATATATTGTAATAATGTGCAGAATGATTATGCAACTAAATGACAAACACATTTTCCCATCTCACATTTTTATTTTCATCTGTTTAAATAAGAATTCAAAATTTACCAATGAACATTTCTGAAGTGAAAACAGAACACTGAGTAACTAAAATAACCTCCAAGGTTTTTCAATAACAGTGATCAGCCTCCCATTATTGCTAATTTCTTGATGTGTTGATGAATTTTCCATGAAGCAGCATCCACACCAAGCTCATAGCCTTTACCCCACTGCACTAAAGGAGAATAATAATGCACACTGGTTGGTTAAAACAACTTATTTAACCTGGGAAACCATTAAAAGCATCCATCTGATTCATACTGCAGTGTAATTGAAGTTTTGGTTAATGTACACATTGTTCCCATAAGTCAAACTGGAAGTGGTCCACACCATCTTTGTAGGCAAGTGCATGCTCAATGCATGGTGGACCCATGGCTTCAAGACCAAGGAAAGCAAAATATGTGGACGCTATTGACCAATATGCAAGAGAAAGATACATGATCAGAATGGCTGGTGTCAGGACCGACCTGTATAAGACAGAGAGGGAAAACATGTACGATATGGACAAGCTGCCTCTGATCTCATACTACGATATAGATAGAGTGTGTACATCATGGAGGAGCTAAGCAGCCTGAAATCCATAGACTGTTGAAATCAGTGTTTCAACAGCTTTGCAAAGGACGTCCAAACTCTTCATGTGAATAACAAGGTTCTAATGACTGGCACAGTAAGTACATGTGGTAACATCCACATAGGCTACATGTCTGTCTTAGTTTGTGGATAAAAGCTACATTAGCTAAGCTAATTTTGCTAGTTCAGCAGTAATTACTACAGTACCACAAAGGTGGGTAGAGTGCTCAAAAATTGTAATCGAATAATAGTTGTAATGTACCTATATTGTTCATAAGTTAGATAGGAACAAGGTGGGAGCTAGTTCTAAGCTTGTGGCTTGTTTATTGTTGTCATAGCAACTGCCTGCCAAGCTGACTGTCAGTTACAAAGTTCACAAAAGTGTGACATCACATGACTGGTTAGTTATTCCTGAACTAACCAGTAGACATATCCTGAGAAATAGTTACTCAATTTCAGAAGAAAAAATAGTGAAAGGAATTGGTGAATGTAAACAGTGAAGACACAAAACAAGACTGATGCTCACCTGCAAACTTCAATGGGATAGCCATAAGGCATTGGATCCATAGTTTCTTTGCCATGCTCAAAGTGACTGACATTAAAGTAGGACAGCGTATTGTTGACAAATCCATGCAAGGAGCCATCAGGGCTGTACATATACTGGTAGACCATCCGTGGGATGAAGTCTGATGTGAAGGAGATGACAAATGCCTAGCAGAGGGAGATGAAAATTTAGTCAGACCAGGGGAATTTAATGTAACAGTGGCCTATGCTACTTCAGTTACCCATAGGCTATCAAATAAACTTCCGTTTGATTCAATTCGGTTTTATTTATATCATGCCAATTCACAGCGAATGCCTTAAGAAACTTTACAGAAAATCATTTCTATTCATCATACATAAATTCCAATTGAACCCAGGAGTCAAACAGTACAATAAGATCCATTAATCAAAAAGTAATTGAAAACACTTCAAACAAAACCCAGCAGAGCATCGAGTCATTGACTTGCAGCATTCACTCCTCCTGGACAAGGCCGTAGCAACAGCAATCACTTGGTTTGTGTTGTTGACTTTAGAGCAATTCCTCATGCATGTAGCAACAGTAAAGAAGAAAACCTCCATCGGCCATCACCATCTGAGAGTAATTTATAAATGTTACTTGAAATCCATATAAACACACTGGAAACTAGACTTGAAGTTACCCAATAGGATGTCTTTCATTCGGCAAATCATACAATGACCCTGAGTCACTCCAGCATCATCAGATAATAGCTTCACAACAGGAAGCTGATGGAGTGACAGAAACTGGCCTCAGCCTCTTCTGATTGTTTGTTTTGCCTTCTCAATGTGCCGCCACAGCCTCACTTCTCTTCCTCTTCTTCTGTTGACCTCGTCCAAATCCTTGTCCTTCCATTGCCAGAAATGTAACATTAGTTTGTTCTTCAGCTTCATGCACTATATACTTGCCAGTTGATGACTTATGAGATGCACATTCTATCTGTTTCAGAAAACTGGATGATCCTGGTTGATCTAATGCTTCACACATTTACCTTCATTAGAGAAACACAGAATTCACCTGGGAGCAATTTACCAGTTCGGGACAGATTTAGAAAAAAGGTCTAAAAGAAATATCAAGATATATGATTAACATATTATGACAACTTGTTGTTAAGGTCAAGACTATTCAATAGAGACCCATACAATACATTTTGATCAACATGACGAAAGAAACTGAAAGTGTAGGAAAAGGCAGAGAATGATACATAGTAACTTAGTTGATGTACAAACACATTTTGAAGTTGTTGAAAGGAGCAGGACTCTGATTTTTGATGTGGACAAGTGACAATTTGATTTGAAGATTGAATAAGTAGTTTTGAGAATTTCAGTTGTGTTCTGAGAAATGTACCAAAGCGACTGAGAAAAACTGTAATAAATAACTGAATATTTAACAGTACAGAGATACTGATCATGGCAGCATGGTCATCATGCGCCTCAAATAAACACAAACCAAGCTGAATGTTGCTCAATTCTGCTTACTAGTTGATGGAACAGTCCATTCCATAACAGCTATTGTAAAATGCTTAACCTTAATGCCATAATTATGCAATGAGATAGCGTACAACAACATCTGCATCATATATACACTAGAAATTTCACAATTAAAATGGGCTAAATGCTGGCTGGTTGAGAATCACTTGACTAAGATTGACAAAAGTCATTGTTGAAGTAAAGGAAAAGGTGGACAAAGTAGACAAGGGAACAGTTGTAAGTGACATAGTAATTAAACATTAACACAACATTAAAAGGCAAACATGAGAAGTTCAAGAAATACCAGAGACTCCGACAGCAAAGGGAGAAGTTGTGGTCTCAGTGTTGCCAGTGATCATTGGAGCACTCAGGTCTGTGACACCCAAACTGGGACAGCGGCTTCAGCACATTCCCAGTCACTGAGATGTCTGCCGAAGATACTGGGGAGAGCAACTCCCCTGTCCCATAACAGTCCACAGCTGCTTGCTCTAGTGGCTTTTCCAGGAAGCCAAAGACTTCAAGAATCTCTTTTAAAAAGAGATTTCTGATCTTGTAGCAGTAATCTATAAGAAAAATTCTCAGTTCTCAGTTCTGCTACTCAAATTACCTTTGGCTTCACTTTTGCCTAATTCTGCATCCTTCTTCTTCCTCCTCCTTTCCTAGTTTTTTATTCTCTTTCCTCTACTGAACGTTGTCACTTACAGAAACACATTTCATTTGATCATAGTTTGAACCAAAGCATTTATACTTACAGATAGGTGTGTTTACTTACATTAATGATGACAGCAACCTTTGCTACTCCTCTCAGAATATCATACCATATACCTGCAAGCATAAAAATAAGAATTATCAGTCACTGGACACATCATTATATAGAAGCATATTGCTGTCATGGAGGAAAAGAAAGTTTCGAGCACTATCACATAACGTGATAATTATATTGTTCAAGCTTGATACTTACAATAACTTCCAAAAGTATTGGAACAGCAAGACAAATGTCTTTGTTTTTGTTGCACAGTGAAGACATTTAGGTTTAACAACAGTAGATTAGCATGAGACAAGGGTTAAGAATGTCAGCTTTTATTTTCTGGCATTTAACATGTAGGTGTGTTGTAAACAACTCAGGACATACCACCCTGTGCTTGAATCCACCCATTTTTCAAGTGAGCAAAACTATTGGAACATGTGATGGACAGGTGTTTCTTGTTGACTAGGTGTTGCCTTTAACGTTGATTTTTCAAACAATAAGTAGCTCTGCTTGACCAGTCTACTTTTTGGCCTAAGCTTAAAACTATTGGGTAGGCTTAAGTATAGCCTACTGGCTATGGCTACTGGCTATGCTTAAACCTAAACATAGTCTATTGGCCTACTGGCCTATGTTGGTTTATCCTCTTTACCAAGTGGAAGCACACAAGCTCATCATTGACAGACCAGAGAGCTGTCTATGGGAGAAAAGCAAGTCACTTTGAAGCTGAGAAAAGAAGTAAAATCACTCAGATATTAGCCATATTGGACAAACATTGAGCATAGCAAGCACAACAACTGACAGGTTATGAATAAGAAAGAAACAAGTGGTGTACAGAGCAACAGAGGGTGAACAGGTTGGCTCAGGAAAACAACAGTAGCTGGTGACAGAAATATTGTGAGCTGTGAAGAAAACCCTCAAAGCATCAGCAATATCAAGGGTGAAGATATCACCCCTTTGAAGAGCAAAAATACGTTTTAGACTGGCCAAGTCAATCACCTGACCTTAACCCGATAGAGAATGCATTTCACCTCCTGAAAAAGAGACTGAAGCGAGAAATCCCCTGAAACAAACAAGAATAGAAAGAATCTGTGGTAAAAGCCTGGAACAACATCACAAATGAAGAATGCAACAGTTTGGGGATGTTGATGGGTCACAGGATTGAGCCAGTCATTGCAAGCAAGGGTTATGCCACCAAATATTAAATACTATTCACTATAAGATCATTTGTTCCTCACCTAAATATGCTGTGGTGTAACACAAATGGTGAGATATCCTAATTTACCTAACACACCTACATAAAAATGCCAGAAAATAAAACCTGACATTTTGAACTCTTGCCTCATGCTTATCTTTTGTTGTTGAGGCCAAATATCTTCAGTGTATAACAAAAACAAAGGAATTTGCCTTGCTGTTGCAATACTTTTGGAGGGGTCTGTATATTGTGCAAACATGATCAC
This sequence comes from Alfaro cultratus, assembly GCA_903066825.1. Taxonomy (NCBI): domain Eukaryota; kingdom Metazoa; phylum Chordata; class Actinopteri; order Cyprinodontiformes; family Poeciliidae; genus Alfaro; species Alfaro cultratus. The sequence goes on from CAEFZX010015285.1 coordinate 142,328, forward strand.
ATATTGTATAAAAGTGATCTTTATAACAGTGATATGCAGTAGTATGCTTTTAGTGCAGGTATAAACAAGGCTAGTACAGTGGCTAACAGGAGTTGGTCAAGTTTTCCTTCATGCTTGGTCTAAAACATGGAGAGATACTATTGCTGCTGCCTGTTGTGTAGGAAATCATTAATAGTATGTGCACTCTGAGCAGGATGGGACTGCACAGACAGAACAGTCAGTCTGATCCTCTACATGCTGCGTTCCCAACTGATTGTCTGGAAAGAAGCTGAAGTTATCTTCCGATTGTAGCTTCTGATTCGGGAAATGTTCTACTTTAAAATCTAAGTACGTTAGACTTTAAAGTAGAACAGATTAAAGATGCTCAAGGTAGTGAAAATTATGTGGAATCGCTCTTTAGCCATTTTCTGAATCGGAAGCCAATTGCAGATTCATTCCAGACGGTCATCTAGGAATGACGCCACATCTACAGGATCGGACTGACGATTCCTCCTGTGCAGTTCCATTCTGATTAGGATCCTGCTCAGAGTGCACATACTATTAATGGTTTCAACCACAATGCAAAGCAGCATCAGTATCTCGCCAAGAAAACTTGACCAACTCCCGTTTGCCACTTTAATAACCTTCTTTAGCATACTACCACCACCATCTGGATGGATGAAATTAAAACATTCGTACAATATAATTATCATGTTTGCACAATACAAGTATCATGTTTAGATACTATAATCATGACGTGTATACAATATAATTACCATGTTTATACACATGTTAGGGTTAGTTTGAACAATGTAATTAATACGTTATAGAGTGATAGTGCTCAAAAATGAATTTTCCTTTGTGACAGCAATATGCTTCCGTATAATTAACCTCACTGCATTGATTGTGCTGTAACATAATCATATAATAGAAAAACGCACCAATATCTTTGGCTCTTGCTGCCACTGGTCTTCGCAACTCAGCCACAAATTTCTTAGCATCAAGCCGTATTTCGATGATGTTGTTGAGCAGAGCAAATAGAGGAGCAAGAGGGAAGGATGCTACAAACAGTGTGACAAAACCAAACTGGATAACTGGAAAAGAAGAACCAAGAATAATTTGATTTATTTATGTAGTGCTCATCCTAAACAAGTCCTCTCAGGACAATATGGAAAACACAAGCTGGACTCAAAAGTATCGGTGTCAGTCCAATAGTAAGATTTAGGTTTCATCCAGTTTTATGTCGTCCAGTTTAAGGATTATTCGTCTTTATTATCTTTTTTTGTATGAGTGTAGCAACAATGCTAAATCCTAAAAAGGCCTCAATATTTACATGTCAGAGTTTCCCCCAGAAAACTTGCCAAGCCTTGCATGTGATACATGGTTGCTTTCAAATAATACTGCATGAATTAGACAACAAATGTCTCTAATAATACAGTAATTGTTTCTAGGTTAATTTAAGATGTTAAGATGAGGATGAGCACACATCTCTCAATGATCTCTTTGCTTAGTGTAAAGAAGCAAAACATCTGGCTACCACCAGATACTCTGGAAGGAAGCAGGAAATGCAGTTGCAAAAATTAAGTTTTTATGTTTAGTTTTAAAACCTCACCTATTAAATAAAATTATCAAGAAATCTGATATTACATCTTTTTCAATCTCAAATTGGGATCAAGTTCTCTCCATTATGGTTAAAGTTCATCATTTTTTGTGTATGTGGTGATAAACACTGAGTTTTGTGCTTGAGTGGATGCCGACCTCACTTAGATCTGCATAATGTACTGAAATATAAATGGTAAATGGACTCAGTAAATGGATGACCAATCAAAGCACTTTTACACCAGTGCTACATTCACCCTGTCTCACTTACAAAGCAGAAACATTCATACATTTACCAGACAATAAATCTTCTGATTGAGCCACACATTGCCTTTTCTTTTTCCACACCATATCTCTTTGTCAGTCACTTACAGAAAATGATTGCATGCAAAGATTTTGTTTGCTACTGACTCATTTCCATATATTCAGGTGTGAGTCCACCAAACGGTTCCAAGAAGTGGTCTGTCTCATATCTCCGCAGTTTCTTTTGTCTCTCTTCTTCTTGAAATGCTCCTTGTTCCGACTGAATGTATCGAATTAACTTCTTCAGTTTGCTGAGGAATGTAAAAAAGACACATACACACAAGTTAAGCTTAGCTCTAAAGAGTTTAGCTCTAAACTAACTTGACTTGGATGAACAACTAACAAGGTTTAACAGTTGATTAAAACTTCCTTGTTTAAAATTGTCTTTTGCAGTCACCACTCCTTTTAACAGAATCATAAAATAGACGTTATTTTGTGCCAAATTAGCCTGATAAAACCCAGCCCTTTGTCCTATGCTATTTGTTTCATTCAGAGGGCTCTCAGCTATCGAGAAACGATTGATGCCTGGAGGCATGGACTCTGCTGAAGTTTAAAATTTTACCCAATCACTAACCTTTGCCCATGATGTATGTAATGCACCTGTTCAACACTACAAATCTAACAGGAGACTGTCTGCACTGTAAACAATCATCCTCCACTGCAAATAGAGAAGCAACGAGCCCAACAAGGTGACTGTTGATGTTAACTCAATATTTTGAAGCATGACCAACACAGACTGGACGACTTTGTTCACTTCCTCCACTGCCATGTCTGCCTGTCATATAGGCAGGCTACAATTCCAAAACAGCGCAGAAACTCAACAACATTGTTCAGAACTTGTCTTACTGTCGCTGATTGGCCAGGTCAAAAATTGACCAGAGAGAATCCGAGTGAAAGGGAGAAAGCCCAGACTGTGCTGTAAGGGAGATATTTTTAGAACGTTTCTGCACAGGAACGCAATGGCAGGCTAGTGCCAAATCCTTGTTAATCAGACCTAATAAAATAAATGCAGAAACGGAACTGTACTCACGGTATTCCAATCTCAAAAAGGTTATTTTGAATGAGCTGCTTTCCCAACATGGTAATACTCAGCTGGATACATAGCTCCATCAGACAGCTTCCATCAGAACACTGGAAATCAGGAGCACAGAAAAAAAAAAAAAAAAAGTTAAACCTGAACAAAATAATTCTGCCCATGTTCTTGAAGAGCAGGAGCCTTATGAGTGTGTGTTCAGAGATCAGACTGAACTACAGGAACATGAGGATGAGCAGTTTATTAGCCGCTTCAGATTTCCCAAAGTCCATTGAGCTCTGCACAGAACTGAAGAACTGCCCTCCTGCAAGCCCACCTTGCACTGGGAAACTATGGAGCCTGATTTTCCATTTCAAGTTCTCACAACGTTGGAATTCCTTGCAAATAGTGCTTCATAACATCAGGCCCCAATAGTTAGAATTCCTCAAATTGGGTTCTACTGTTTTTGTTTTTTGTAATTTATTTTACAAAAAGCAATAATATTAATTCATAGATTTTGCTTGCACTTGTAATAAAAACATAATGTTTACCTCCTCCATTCTGTAAGACTCAAACACATATAGATATCTGCCTGGTCTGCCCACCAGTCTACAAGGAAAGTGAAATGAAGAAATAAATATTCAGCTGATGACATAAACATGACATACTGAAACAACAAAAAAGAGCACAACAAATTAGAGTAGCAACCTTCCCCTGAAGAAAGCGATGTAGATGATTGGGGTAAAAGCGTTGACAAACTTGAGAATGAAAGTCTTAAAAATCAGCCGTTCCTCAAAGTTCTTCTCTGTTTTAGGGGCCTCTGCCACAAAACAGGGACACAGAAAACAGAAAAACAATTATTGAGAAAGATAAAAGAAAATAAAAAGGTATGTATATATGAAGCATTGATGTGATGTATGCCAAAAATAATCTTTATTCTCATTGCCATGATTTTTAACACCTTTCCTGATCTATGCATATATAATTTATTTATAGTCTTTATAGATATAAAGTATATATATACGTTATCCATATATCAATATATCTAGACATATTAGAGACTCTAAAGTTGCCAAAGCTCTAACCTACTATTTAGGTCTTTTTCTTACCTAGGACAGTGAGCCAGCGAGCCACAGCTCCATACACTTCATCCAGGATCAGAATGACCACCAGGTTAATGATGGCTGCAGTGGTTTTTACTGTCAGCTGTACGTGGCTTCTTGTGGTTGGACTGGAGCTCATATATAGAGCAGCTTTGGTGGAAATCCGGTAAAGGATCACGCCAAACACAATGGCAAACGTAACCCCGATCTGTTCAGGAAGGGTTGCAGGAAAACAACAAGAAGACATTAAAATGTCTTATTACATTTCACAACATTTATAGGCCACATTGTTGGATCACAGCATAATGACAGTTAGTTATGACTTACCATCAGCAGCATCATGACAATATTAGTCATGTATGCAGGAAGACGGTCTCTACATGTGAGCTTTTCCATCTAAAATAAAATAAAAAAATAAATGCTTTACAATACCAGCTGTTATAAGGATCACTGGCCCCACTCATCCCAAATTAACCCAATTTTGTGACAGTAACATTTTTTGCAGAATGTGTTGTGGCACCAGTAGATGGCAGCACATACTGTGACTTGAAAATAATGGAAAGATATTTCCAGAGGTTTTTTGTGAAGCCACATAGTTTTGGAAGTGAGATGATCAGCAGAGGTTAACCTCCAACAGGCCATAAAGATCAAACTACAAGGATTTTTACTCCATGTTTCTGTTAGTACGGGGTATTAATACAGTTATTTATTTCAATATATGATTTTATTTGAGACAATTCAGCAACAGAACACAAACACAGGCACAAACACACTTAGGAAGACAGATATCCTTTACTGACACTCTCAACTTACAGAAAGTGTTATCTTACCTTCTGTGGGGATTTTCTTTCTTTCTTCAGGGACTTCTGCATCACTTTGAATTCATATTCAGCCCTGGGATGATCCTGGGATGGTGATCAGAATGAAAAATGATGGAAATAAATTTCAGAATATAATATTTCTTTCAAGATAGGAAATAAGATTCTTTACATTAACAGCTTAATCAGAAACCAAAATGTCAGAAGACCATATCATGTTGATATAAGAGTTCCTGTTAGTGTAATAACCATGTAGGTATGTAAAGCATGGCAGATAAGAGCTGTTCAAGATAACATGTCTCCATAAGTCACTTTAGAGCTTTGTACTGTTGGCAGCTAAACTCACAGAGTCTTTTAGTACTTTCATTATTGTTCAACAGATCAGCTGCGGCGCCACCTGGAACTCTTAAGATGCAATCTGGACCTTCTCAAAAATGTTGCATTACGGTAAATCTTAACTCTCGAACTTTAATCCTGTTTGGGCAAATGAGGACCAGAACAGCTTGTGAAGCATATGTAACCACGCTCAAATTGCAAACAGTGTGAAGGGTAGGAGAATGTGAACAGGAAATAACAGAAACAGTTCAGAAGTTAAAAGTTGCAAATCCACATAGAAAATTAGAACAAATATGAAATATAGAGTAGTCACAGCCATTGTACAAACAAAGTATACCCTCTTAATTACAGGAGCCAATCTGCTCCAGAAAGTTCTGCCTCTTTGGGGAGCCAGTAATGTATAGTTTTATGGGTCTTATGATCCTAATCCCCGGACCCTTTAGTCCAGACCACAAAGCAGTTTCTAATTTACTATGTAGTCGAATTTAGACATTTTATTCCTGTCGACAACGTTGTCTGACCTTTGAACTTTTCTTTTTACTTTTAGCTTTCCTTGGCAACAGTCTATGCTAGTTATACAAATACATTTAACTGCTTACAAATCTGATTTGGTTGACTTTGTGTTTTTAGCTGTCAAACTTTTATTTTCAGGGGAGCCTAAAAACTCAGTGTACAGTACACCTAAATCTGTATCTGGTTCTCTTGCACAGTTCTGTGAGCTCCTGTTGTTCACAAAATCAAACTACAATTGAATTGTAGATGAGTTTGACATCCATGTTTTTCTCATAAACATCTACATCTTCATTAAATCTTTTAACTTCAGTAGGACTGAAACAGGGCCTACTCAAAATGAGGAGCACATGCTGGATCATGTGATCTCCTTTGATTTAAGTTTATTAATGACTTTGTGACCTTTTTTGTTGATTGCTGGAGAACGTTTGGCTCTTCCTCTCTAGACTAGCATCCTACCTCGGATTCTGGCACAGTCCTGAATCATTGTAATAATAAATGTGCTACATTATCAGATCAAATTGAACTTTTTAAACAGAAAGTGCCCCAGACACATTTTTTACTTGATACAGTTTTTATCACAACTTTTCTCAGTTTTGGCTTCATCTCTGCTACAAGTAATAATGTTCTAAGTTTTGTACAACTTCAGATAGTTGTTGATACCTTTCCAAGCTGGCATCAATAAAAAAACAAACAAAAAAAAAACTGCATTAATTGAACAAATATTGTATACAATGTTGAGAATTGAATTGAGAAAGGGTGTACTTTTTCCTTACCATGACTGTGTATGTGTTTTGTTGTCATACTCTACATTGTATAAAGTATAAAAAGTGAAAACTGTTGGATTGGGAAACAAAGTGATCTTAAAGAAAAATGCCTTGCAGTGGTAGCAGAAAGGCTGTGTAGTACAGAGAGACCTTGACCTAGAGAGGAAATTAGTAACCAGAAAGAAAGTTTTCCAAACCTTCAATGCTTCCTGTAAAAAAAAAACAACAAGGACAAAAGGATTATCAGTCAAGTATAACAAGGATATTCTTAGTATACATTCACACTAATGCCATCATTTCTTCCCATTTGGTTTAGGCTTATTTAGACAAGGTAGAAGCAGTCAGTATCTTACCTGCAGCAGAAAGCTATTTTAGTAATCCCAGTTCATAATAGAACTTCTTATCAGATATTATCAGATATAACTGTTATGATAATGGTTGCTTTTTAAGGCTTTACTGTTTTCTCAACCGAACAGTGTGAACATTGATACACCTATGTGTGTGTAGTGGGGCTGCAGAAAATTGGCAAAAACGTGCTAAAACAAAAAGACACAGCTTACTGTAATAACTGTATATTATTGACAGTGTAAAGAATTCAATGATGACCAAAGTGATGATTCAAAGACCACTCTATGAATATTTGTTTTAGCATCACATGATGCATTGTTTTATCAAAGATCTAGCTGACAATATCACACTAAATGTAGAAAACAACAGTGGACATCTGCCAGGTTACAGAAAATATGGAGGACTTTATAATACTGTTTTATATCTATAATGTCCTTTTTTTCATGAGATCTCAAGGCTACTACTAAAGGCTAAAAACAGAACAAGCAATTATGTTAGATAAAAAAATTTTATAAATAAAAAAGATTTAAACAAACATCTAAGAAAGTTAAACAATAATTTGCTGAAAAGGAACAAAGCTTTTTTAAAGCAGACAAAGACAGACAGATGGACAGACAGACAGACGGACAGACGGACGGACAGACAGACAGACAGACAGACGGACAGACGGACAGACGGACAGACGGACAGACGGACAGACGGACAGACAGACGGACAGACAGACGGACAGACAGATGGACAGACAGACAGACACACAGACAGACGGACGGACGGACGGACGGACAGACAGACGGACAGACAGATGGACTCACCTCTTCCTCTTCAAACCCAGTGAGGTCCCACTCATAGTTTAGTCTCATCTGCCTCCTCTTCCAGTGCTCCATAAACATGGCAGCTATAAGAATATTAGACATGCAATAAGTTGGACCTCAGTAGATTTTTGAACTTTTTGATGCCTTGTACTCGTTTTCTCACCCCACAGCGCCATGAATATGGAGAAGAAAACCGTGGCTGGGTTATCAAACAGGTGACTGGCACGAGCAGTTCCACATGCGGTACTGAGTTTCCAGTAGCTACACACTCGGTCACACAGGGGACACATGGTGATGTTGTTCTTTGGATCACAGATCTCCATGCTAGAATTCAAACACACAGAAAAACACATTTCTTTTACTTCAGAGGTTGTCAATTTCTAAACCTCATTTTGCTCCAAGATCTTCAAACTACTTTATCCTAATGTTAAAGGATGCAATAACTCCAAAATTGTACACAACACACATATATGGATATCTGTTATCCACAAAACTGATGAACTACATCACATTATGTTTTTTTATTGTTTAAACTACAAACCAGTGAAAAAGCCTCTTTGGAACATCGTAGTTTAACAGTATATTTAAACAGTGTCATCCTAAGACGTATTCTAATATTATTGCTGTAATCATTGTTGATGGGTGGCAGGGCAGAACTGTTATTTAGCACTTTGGGGGGTTTTAGCACTACTTCACATCAAATGTCAGCAGAGTCCTATAAAAGTTTGTCCAATAAAATCATATTTTAAATTCTTCTGTCCCAGTCAAGCACATCCTCCTCCAACAACAGATAGTCCATTTCAGACTGGAAGTCAAGTGAAACTATCAAGGCCTGCTTCACATTTTTGTCTTGAGTGTTATTTTATAGTTGAAGTAAAGGACACATCCTGGTCACTCCAACATCCCTTACAGTAGAACAAAAAGCTGACTGTAAACTATGTACTGAGTCATATGCAAGTTTGACTTTATATCATATGTTCATATTAATTATCCACTAGATACAACAAATCAGATTATTGCAAAACTAGAATAAATGTAAGAACTGAGAACAGACTAAACCTTAATCCTTCCCTTTAAAGTTGGGAAATATCCTGAACCTGGTTCCGTTAGGATAGTTTTGTTTTTTTTCTCATGATCTGGTGTAAGCCTCTTGTTTCCAAATGTTTCTTTTTACAACATTCTAAAATACAGTCATAAGATCAGAAATGTCCTGAGCCCCATTACTGTGACAGGTGTGAAGAGAAAAGAAGGTCTGTTTTCTATTAGTTTTTCTTTTTTATTATTATTCAGCTTCCTCTAAGTACATGTAATGTACGTCTTACTTTGCTAAACTGGCCTGGCAGAAAGTCATAACATCCTGTAGACGATGAGGAGCAGGCATGGAGGAGGACAGATTTATCAAACCTTTTTGTCAAACGTTTTTCATTTCCTCTTTTTCATTTCTTTATTGTCTATTGATGTGTGTTGTCTCATCACTAACTCTGTCCAGTCACAATAGAAATAATTTTGCTGATGTTAATTCTCTTTCACTAAATTTACACAAAAAAAGAGCCAATGATCTGCTTCTCAGTGCATCTCAACTCATATTATGAAATAAAGAGCTGTGGTAATAGTGAGATTAGGGAAAATCTGAAACCAGAGGTGGCTGTCTGATGAATGTTATGATTTTGGGTTGTTGTAAATATGGAGATGATAAGCTAACTCAAATGTGATGTTTTTATTGGTTGTTAGTAGAGACACACTGAGCAAATGGCAGCTCACTATAAATGGCTTGTTTCATGCTCAACAGTCCTTTACTACTGATTGGATGTTTGACAGCTTAAAATCTGATAATTTCATCAAGATGCCACAAATAAACTACCAGCCTGGTAGTTTATTCTGCAGTGGATTTAGTCACTGAGAGAGGAAGATCATATTAAAATTACCTAGAAAAAAAAAGTTTCTTGTGTTTTCTTGGAAAGAAAAAGAAAAAACAACAATGAGCCCTAATCTGTCTTGTACAGGAGTAAAGGAGAGGCTGCAACTGTTGTAGCTATGGAAGCAGAAGTTTATGACAGCAAGACAAATTTTCAAATTTCATCTGTATTTTAGAAATTGTTACATTTCAAACATTCTGCTGCTCAGATAGTTCAATTTTTGATCTGACAGGAAAGTTAAAAAACAGTTTTAGTATTAATTATTTGTCTTAAAGAATGAACATGTTAACTGAAAATTGGCCACAAAATGTTTGATTGGTGCATTTATACTTGTTGGTCTGGATGAGCTCTCCTATAACTCTGGATGAAAGAAGAACAAATAAGACTTGTCTTTTCAGTCAACCTCCAACAAACACACAAGCTCACAAACTGTCCCTTCTTATTCTGTTGATTGGAGAAAGGACTTTTCCAACCTTTGAAGTGTAACCTGGAGAACTTTTAAGAATCTCTTTACATGACTCTGGCTTCTAAGTTCCTGAAGCTGAGACCTGGGAAACCCCCCGCCATGTCCAGTGCACCGCCAAGGTTTCCCCCAGTGCATTACAAGTCTGGTGGGCCACCAGGCTTTACTAGACCCCCCACCAGGCAAAATGTTTGTTTATTTCATTTTAATACATCAGTAACAGCGACAGCAAAGACGGGTTAAGCTCTGTTTAGATATAATAAAACATTTTATGTATTTTTTAAAAAAGATAATATTTGACATACAAAACGTACAGAAAGGTTAGTTTTATTTAGTGCACTGCTATATTTATATCTTTGTTGTTGATGTTTTAGTTCTCAAATTTCTCAATTTTTAACCTTTTTGTAACACAAAAACACTCTGGGGCGACTGGTGGACTTCCTTAGCACCCCTTCCACTGGGCTATGCTAGTCTTCTGAGGGAAACCTTGGCACTGCAGAAGTCCTTTGGGAGTCGCCTCTCCCTTAGGCTGACTCACGGTTTCCACTTTTGGTCCCCAACCCACCAAGGGAACCATCAGCTCTCCCCAGAGAGCAATCCAGCAACTGAACTGTTCCTTTGGACCAGCCCCTGGACATCGATTCAATGTACTGATCAGCTCATAGTAAAGCTACATTCAAATCCCTTATGTCCTGTTCACACATTTAGTGTATTATCCTCAGGCTTTGTTTTACAGTGTATTGATGGGACATTTTTACTATAATGTTGAGGCTGTGATAATAACTTAGTAAAATCAGACACTGTCTTTTTATATTTTTGGCTTAATGCTTTCACTTATGAGTTGTTGATTGTATTCTGTGCAATTCAGACGATCTTCCCTTGTGAAAGTTGCCATGTGTTGGAACGATGGTATCAAAGAAAGGGTTTGAATAACATGCAGAAGCAGGTTTTTCTTCTCCCTCCTCTTCTCTCGCTCTCTCTTTTCCTCTCACACAGTCATGCAGTTGTCACACAGTAAAGAGCCCAGAAGCCACAATTTCCTTTGTCTATCTTTAAAGCTAGGCCTGGCCACATGGTCAGGTTTTTTATGGTTCTTTGTCTAAAGCAGAGATTTCTGTCTGGGTCTGGACATCATCTCCATGTGACATCAGCCCCTCTCGCCCCTCCCCTGTTTCCTCTACCTGGACTTTCTCTCTGATGGAGTCATGTTGGTCTGTGATGAATTGCAATTTTCTGCATTGCTGTTTTCAGATATAATACTATTGTCAATTCTGAATTAATTGAAGACTTAATAAGTTAATCATGAATCAATTTTTCAGCATTCCATTTAATTTAATCATAATTTTCTAATTGTTTGATTTGATCGTTGTTGTTTTGTTCTTTTGCTTAGCAGTTACGCATAATTGGAAAATCAAAGAAAGTAGGTACACTGTAAAACATTTGAAGATGGTTTAACTTGGAAATGAAAGACCACCTTGAAAATGCAACTTAAATCAATAAGAAAATTACATTGGTTTTAAATTAAAGTTCATGAAGTTGATTTAGCAACAAGAGAAAAGTTGTCTGAACATTGTTTTTTAAGCTCATTAATCTTGAATTGTGAGTTTTTACTTAATTCTGCAATTTAAACCAAATAATTATTTCACAATATGCAAGAAAAAGCTGCCCTCACCTATTCTCTATTATTTTTACTCACAATATAAATTAAATTCTTGTTTCAAATTGCATGAACAAAATTTCTGACCTGACACTGAATATTATAAACCATCACAATGATTTCTGCTCAAAAACATTTAAGGCATCAATCTCAAAGTTTTGTAAACTGTCATACAAGAGTCAGGTCAATGTAACACACTTCCATCTCACTCAGTGCAACACAGGATACACAATTAAGCCGCTAAGCACTCTGGGAAATAGTTCCCACTCCTGTCTTTTTCTTCTTTTGCTAACCTAAAAACTCTAGTTCATTAAACTCGTTGACAAAATTAATTAAAAAGTTGACACAACTTACTGTAAGTTTATTTTTCACAAACACACACATTTCAAAAACTTGCTAAATTTATTTGACTAAAGACTAGAAGATAGAAGATTCCCCACAACTAGCACTAACTTGGCACTGAAACCAGTTTGGTGGTGGTAAAGCAGCAGGGCAGGTGGCAGCCATGCCTCAGCTCTAATGAACAAGAAGTCATTAAAGGTTTAGAAATCATCATTACAAAAATTATTTTTCAAGATGTCAGCAGCAACTTCCTTCCACTACATTCATGATCAAATTGTCTCCCATACTATATGTGACCTTCTAACACAGGGGTCTCAAACTCGTGTCCTGGAACTTTTAGATGTGCCTCTGCTGCCCCACATCAGAATAGAATAATTAGGTCATTAGCAGGACTCTGGAGAACTGATCTACACAACGAGGAGGTAATTAAGCCATTTCATTCCAGTGTTTTGTACCTGTGGCACATCTAAAAACTGCAGGACAGCTTGAGGACTGGAGTTTGACTCCTGTGTTCTAACACAAATCCCTTCATTGTGTAATTCTTTGTCAACACATTTAGTGTGTTTGAGCTCACCTTGGTATATTGTCATCAACTGTTGCACATCCATAGAGAAACACAATGACCCCCACTAGTGATGCAGGAATAAGCATCTGGGTATAGAGGCCCAACCAGGCAAAGTAAAGACCAATCTTCTCACCAAAATATTTCCTACATGACAGAAAGGAGAAATAATTATATTTAGAGACTTTTTACATATTTCTGTATTTGCTCATTAAAATTATAAAAGTGGGGGTTGCATTACAACAGTTGAACACAACCCTCATTGGGCCATGTTTTGTTTCCATAGACCTCAAACTTCAATAACAACAACAACAACAACAACCATAAAAGTCAATATATGTGAATTATTAGATTTTCCTGCTTACTTGGAAAGCCACCCAGTCAAATGGAATTAGTCTCTCCTTTTTCTTTTTCCAAAAAAAAAAAAAAAAAGAAAAGCACATTGGTAACAAATGTGCTTTTTATTCTTTCACTGCAGTGAAATGCTCCAGGTAAAGCTTTGTATCTGATGTGACAGGAAAAACATATCTTGAAGGAAAATCTCAAAATAATAAGTTACATGAACCAGGATGATGACGTTTAAAATCAGTCGTAGTAAATTTCCCGGGTTTCCAACAGAGAGGCAATTTAATAGTACCATGGTCAAAAGTCAAAGAAAACAACAGACAAACTTTTATCCAACATGCTGATGGAATATAAAGAGATAAAAAAAAAATCCTCAAGGACTTAAAAAATAAAAATTCCCCCTGCAATGACATGTTAATAAATACAACCTGAATTGAAAACATTAGTCTCTTAACTCATCGTGTTTGCTGATCTTAAAGTGAAAGGTGGCATTGTTTTGTAAATGTAACCACTCCCACTAAAACCACGAGCAACTCTACTCGGGGTTCAAAATGTGGATTCTAAGCTTTACAATGACAACAAACACATGGAAATCAAAAAAGTTCTTTTTTACAGAAGCATTGTTTGGCAAAGACAAACATTTTCTTTCAGCCAGTAGGTAGTTCAACATAAATCATTTTATTGTAGGTGTTAAGATGCAGTTAGTCAGCGTGGGGGACAGCGCTGCTCACCCCCTCATCAGCGTCAGATCTCACTCAGCACATCCACAGATCTAGATCTGCATGTCAGTCACATGCTATGCGTCATAATAATGTTGAAAAGTAAAAGTTCTGCAACTGATCCTGAGAATCTATCCACCGATTTCTTCAGATTTTCTTTTGAGTGACACAATTTTAAGCTATTTATCCATTATTATTTAAAAAAAATCTTTGGTATAACTTTATGCGTCTCACCTTGATCCCACATCACGACATGCAGTACCTTGTCTACATGTAGTACCCTGCAGACCACCAGTGGTTTGGGAGACCACTAGTGGTCCCTACCAGTAAATTGTACATTATTTTCAATTTTCCTCAAAGATAAAAATAAGATTTGTAAGTGAAACAGTCCTTAGGGAACTTCTATCTGTGGTAATGTCAGAGAGATGTCAGCTGTTCTGTGAGACATTTCATTGTCGAAGGTGCTGGTTGGTTGGCTCAATGGTTGCCATGGGAGATGAAAGTATTTCTCTAACAGGAATGAAAAAAATCAAGGCAGCACTCCAGATATGTTTTTGATAAAGGATTAACATTATAACATAATGCAAAGCTCAAAAACGTTGATTTTACATACTAATACTGCCCCTCCAACTTTTGAAGTAAACAAAATAATAATCCATAAATTGTTTCAAGCTGACTTAGCATTGACTGAAACTGTTAAAAAATTAATAAACTAGAAGGACTAGCAAATGTTTTGTGACAAAATTATGATCTATACATTGTCCGATGATCCAAATGGAAGAGACACTGTTCAACAGAGATATGGAGGTCAACAGATTTTAAAAGCCTCTTTCCTCTTTCTTGAGTGTTGTTTTATTTACCCTTATAATATAAAATATCTATGACCAATAACTTTGTTACATAATCTGCCTTATACAGTCAAATCCCAGTGCAGTAGCTAAAAAACTGAAAAAGAAAATGTTTGCTTACCGAACAAGTCCAATGGGCTGGTACTTATAAAAGACGCTGTAGTTCGCCCACTCTTCGTACAAAAGCTGTTGAGATATTACAGGAATTAGTTGTGTTATTGTAACATCTTTGTCAGGCTTTTTTTCTCATTCTGTTTGCCACAAACGTATCACTGTCTCCTCCATTATGGCTCATTGTTTTTATGTTCTCTGTGAAAAAAGAACCACTCCAGAGTAAATAAGTCTGATTTATTCAGTGAGAGACTCAAACACCTTTTCTCACAAAAACTAAAGTTTCTGACACATTTTTTATTTGGATCCATCCAATAGATACATTGTTATGTACATTGGTGTATCTAAAACTTAGAGCCATATTAGACTAAATAAGAGGAAATAAAGCACATTTTTGAACAAAGTCTTTGAATTCTGCATGTTAATTGTGATTTTCCCTATTTCTCTAAAGCATATTCAGAGGAACAAAGGCTATTGAATTCAAAGTTGTAGTGTAGGGTGTGTCACTTTTGCCTTGATGTCATGTGTTTTTCATACCATCCAGAATGTTTGTTGAGTGCTATTTGAGTGACTTTAAATGGTCAAATAATGTGTGTCTGGTAAACAGTTTAGGAAGTGGAGGAGAGTTCATTTGATTAAATTCAATTCAGTTTTTATATTGAATTGCTTTTACGCCAAAACGCAACAAATGAAGACTCAAGGAACTTTGCAAAAAAATTTTTTTCAATGTTTAATTCAAACATACATACATTCCAACTGATCCTAGTTATCAAACTGATCATTAAGACCAATTAATTATTCAAAGTAGTCTAAAAAAATTGTATCTAAGGAAACCCAGCAGGATGCATCAAGTCATTGACTTCATGCCTCTTGGATGTAGAGACAGCATATAATTTGGGATGGATTCATTTTGAATTGTGGTTCCTATGAGTAGAACATCAATGTTAGAACTTTGTTCACTTCCTATACTGTACTCATTATTGTCTCTTATGGCATGAAAATGCAAGGCCCATAACAGTGCAATCAGGGTAAAACAAATACTTTTTCTGCATAAGGAGTAATAGAAGAACAAAAAGTTAATAAAAGCCTGTTTTTTTTTTTTATTGTCTTTTCGGACACTGACTGTGGCATTGTGTAACACAGCCTTCCTGGAGGCTTGTTGCATATAGTGGAGCAGTTTTCTGTTGACTAACCTGTTGAACCATGTCAGATTCAGAAACATAAAGATGCTACAACCAATACAGCAAACCAGACAATTCTCTATTATTATTTATATTTAAAAAAACAATCTTATGAAGCAAAGTGCCATATTAGACAATGAAGATCTGACAAAGGCAAAGTCAGCCATCTACAGCAGAGGACCAAGTCAATAAAACATTGTGGCAGAAACACCAACCAACCCTGTTCACACTGCACCAAGATATGTGATTCTAGAATTGGCCAATCATCTACCTGAATGCTTAAAAGTACAAAGAAGAAAGGCAGACATACTCAACTGCATGTGACCACCTACCTAATCCAGTTGTCTTTACTGTGAAATCTCTCAGTTCCTCAAACACTAACACTCCTGAAAAACCCATTTTACATCTGGAAACGTTTTCTTATTCCACAGGAATCTTCTCAGTGTGTGTTTAAAGAGGGCAGTATTAGTGCCATTTTATAGCATAAACTGTTTGCTTCAGTTGTTATAAAAATGCTATACATATAAAATATGACTTAAAAGAATTTTGACTTTGTAATTTAACACCTTGAAATTGGGCTTCTGTCTCTCTTAAAAACTCCTGCTCTTTCTGACAGTTGCTCTTCAGGATGCCATCAACATCGCTCCTCTATTAACCCTTAATGTTTTATTAGTTATGTACTGAGAAGTAGCTCCTGAATAAGCTCAATAGATGTGCAGTTCCACCAGGTGTTTGCTATTTGCTGCTGGCTAGTCTGTAGGAGCTGAAGGGGGGGTGGTGGAGGAGGGCTGCTCTTTGAGGCCAAAGCTCAGAAGCTTGGAGCTTGGAATCTGCAGCTTCCAGAAAGAGTTGCTTCTCAAAGTGGCATGTGGGCCACCCAGGCTCTTTGGACAGCTGTATGGTTGCCATGGGAGATTAAATGATTTCTCAAATATGCATGAAAGAATCAAAGCAACATTCCATGTATGTTTTTGATGAGGAAATAACATAATAACATGATGTAAAGCTCAAAAAGCCTTACCCTATTTTATAAAATACTGCCCCCTTAGGCTTAGCTGGCTGATCATTAGCAGTGATCTCTGTCTCTCACTCTCTCTTTCTACAGCTCTACCTAAGTCTCCCTCTCTCTTGCTCTGTGTCAGATGGCTTAGTTATCATTGATAAGTGGTTGATAGACATGTTTGTATGCAGCACACTATATTTGATGCCCTTCTGAAAACCTAATCTAATGTTTAAGATACTGTAACATTCTTACCTTTCTGTCATTGGGTTCTGCACTCTCCTCCTCAATGGCTCCCTAAGAAAATAGGATATAGTTATTTTACTGACTTCAGGCAGCAAAGCAGTACTTAACCATCTCAGATGTCAGGATCTGAATTAAAAGCTGTTTGCTAAAGTCACTCTGCTACAGCTGATGTCTTTTATTGATTACAAAAGCTTAGCTTTTTAAAACTAATTCAAAGAACACAAGGAAAAGGATAACTGATCCCAGTTACAGTCACATTACTAACAAGCTGGCAATTTTTCTAAAATAAAGAGTTTAAGTTTATCCATTGTAATTTTGGATCACAGTAGACAAATATTTGCTTCTGCTTTGTCCTCTCAAAGAATATGCCCATGCTGAAGGACTTGTGCTAATTTCCGTAACTGTGTAACCTATGATTTGAAATCCAAATGAAAAGCTTTTCTATATTTGCACTGCTTACATCATGAAGAGGATAGGCTGCTGAGTAAACCCCACTACCAAGGAGACTGGTGATCCCTGTCAGGCAAAAACAAAGAACAACGCCATCTCAAGGTAGATACTCAAGACCACATGAAAAGAGAACCAGATGTTTATTACCTTCGTTTTTCCCCAATCTCTCTCTAAAAAATGACATTTTTTTATTACAACAGCAATCATTTAGCCTTAGACTGTTGCTGTGAAGGGCATTTTGCCTAGTCTCCTTATTATTGAATCATCAACTCTGAATTTAACTATGGGAAGTGAAGCCTGTTGCGTTGCCTCTTGGCTAGGTCAAGTTCATGAAAGACACCTGGTTCTTAAATATTTTGCCTGTTAACATAAAGGCAAAATAAAATGTTCTGGTCATTCTGTGACCCCCTGGATGAGTTATTGATGTTTTGTTGTAACGTTCATATACTGTTCCATGTTTTCTCCATATGTGAATAGTGGCTCACTCTGTATTTGTTGAGACTTTAGAAATGGGTTTGTTACACTTTCTAGGTTGATAGACACTGCAATGGCATTGTCTGTCATCTGTTCTTGAGTTTATTCAGATGAGGTAATAATATTTAACATTTTGAGATGCTGTAGATGTCAGACAGGTTCTCTTTAAGTTATTTCTTGATTTTACGGTCAGACAGTAATCATACCTCTATGTTGCTTGTAAAAATGTGGTTTATCACATTTCAAGTTAAGTTAATATGGGGTAGGTTGCTGTTGAATGTTGCGTCCTGTCTGACTTTGTCTGTGAGGATGAATACAGATCATTTTTAATGTGTTGGCGATATTCAGTGGAGCACATCAGACAGAAGGGATCAGGAGAGGAACACTGCAGACATGTCAGAACCCTGAAGACCCAAACATCAATCATCTCCTGAGACCAACATGGTACAGAACATTTTGTTATAATTTATTCAGTTTCCTATTATGCTTTTAGTAGACAATTATGCTTTGATTGCTTACAATGTTGAGTTTGGATGATACTTTATCTAATATATAACACTATTATCCAATCTAATATAAGTAATATTTAAATAAAAATTTAACTAATAGGTAAACAGTAAATAAATATTGTGCAGAAATAGTCATTCCTTTCACTACATTAAATTTTTTTTAGTACTTTCTGTGTGTGTTTTTATCTGTGTGTGATATATTTCATGAACATAATATTCAGTGATCATTAAATAAATGTATTATTTCACTGGCAACCTGCAGCTCTGGAGATACAAGTGGCTTTTTGGCTCACTTAACGTATCAAATGATAAAATATCGCCCTGATTTTTTTGTTCCATTCTTTTTTAAGTGGCCCCCATGAAAAGGCCTGACCACTCTCGCCCTTGTGATAAATTTGGACTGCAACCAGCCTCCAAACCTAACCCCTTATTTGTGTAGATTTTTGGAATTAGTCTTTAAAATACCAGAATTTGCACATAACTTTGTATTTTTAGCAGTCTGACATAAATGTAAAACATTAAATGGAGTGTTATGATCAGTTACTGAGTACTTGAGTAGACTTTTTCCCAAATACATTTTTACACTTGCTTAATTAATTCTAAAGTAATTTATTGAATAGTTACTTTTTACTTAAACTTAAGTAAAACCCTGTTGAAGGTATGATACCCCACTGTACTGTGAATGTACTGTGAATGATTGCTCTACTGTTGTTTCTTTTGTTTGTTTTTTGTTCGGAAAAAATTAAAAACACACATAAAATAATACGACCACTGCGGGTGATGAGGGATGATGATGGGCCGCTTACAGTTTATAAACACTTTATATTAAATCATTGCATGAAAGAAAACATAAAAAAAAATGTTGGTCATGATAAAAGAGTATTGTGAAGCAGAATAGAATGGTTTGGACTCACCCATGCTGTATTTAGCCTTGCATTTTGTTCTTTTTAATATTTCAAATACCTAACATGGAGTCAAACAAAGTTATAAAAGAAGAGCATTAAAAGCAGTAACATAGTTACACACAATTACAAGCTGTCAGGGCTTTAATGTAAAAAAAAGTAAAGGACTTGTTATATTCAGAACCTTTGTCAGAATTTTGCTAAGTATTATCATATGAAAGAATATGATTTTATGCTGTAGGCTGAGGAAAAAGTTTAGCTTTTGATACATTTATGACAATTTCTTTTTTAGCTCATCTTTGAAAACCAATTAAGGTTCAAATGATTAAGTTGGGTCCCCATGTGACTGATAGCTTCATCACTTATTATTATCCATAATTATCAGCTTTACTAACCTCTCTTCCTGCTTCATACTCTACAGTTCATATGTAAAACAAACACGTCACTTGAAGAACAGTCAGGTGTAAAATTGTTGCTGGGGACTTACTATGGAACTCCTGGTTTTGCTGTCAAAGAAGTTATCTTTGTCTGAGAGGTCAAACCTGTTAACAGAGAAACATGAAAAAAATATCACTTTGCCTTTGGCACAAATAATTAATACAGTTCCAAATACAAATATCCACTTTTATCTTTTCAATAGAATAACAGCCTCCAGGCTGTGATATAAGTAATTAAACAGCTGAGTTTGAAGTAAAAATGTTCAAACTTATTTTACACAACTGATACCTGACAACAACTCGTCTGCTTGAGTCAGATTTTAATCCGTTTAACTTATTTGGTGCTATTTTCATCTTTCATTAAATGTACAGAAGCTGCATTTCTTAAAGACAACACTTATCTGGAAAAAAAGATAACACCAACATTAAATGACATCAACTCTGCTCTGTTTTTGTCTTTAGCTGGCAGATCTTGGGATCACAGTTCTCTGTGTTTATCGTCTTTGTGGCTCTGATGTCAAGATCCATCCCATAATAACCCTTATTGAATAAAGATGCCTGCAATAGTGGCTTTGCATAGTAATAAACACATTGATAAAACAGTGTTGCCCTTACCAATTTTTTTTATCCTTATCCCTGTTTTAAAATGCAAACATGTATGTTGGATCTGTGTTACTAGCTGCAAACCTTCCACTGACTCTTCACTGATACTGAATCAGCTTTCTGCTACAGACAAGCATAACTTGTAGAAGCTCACTACAAACACTTTTCTCTGTCCCTTTTAAGATAAAGACACACTAGTTTGCACTAGTTGCATTCAGTTGGCAGGAAGAGTATAATGTAATAATAATAATAAAAAACTCTCTACGGTAATATACTGGCAGCTGTGGTTGCCAGGATTTTATCATATATGGTAAAATGAGTGGATAGCAAAATATGGTAAAATATGGTAATATACAGGCAGCTGTGGTTGCCGTAGTAAATACGGCTGTACTGCATTACAGGATAATATTTTGGCAACCGTCACTTTAACAGTTCAGAACTGTGTTTCTGACAACTTACAATAAAATGAACATATACTGTATACCATAAACACCAAGTGAAAGACACGGCAGATTTATGTGATACATTCTAACATTTTATTATAAAAATCAACTTTACAGTAAATTACCTGCAGCTGTAGCTGCCAGAATTTTACAGTAAACATTACTGCACAACACATAAAGAAATGTAGTTTGTCACCATTTCAATATGGAAAATTATAAGTACAAAGTATACAAAATACAGACTATGATTAATCCACTTGAAGAAACAACTTCTATTTAAAGATTCAGTTAAAAAATGAACTGATTCAGTCTCTTGTCTACATCTTCACAATTCTTCCTTATTAAGATCTTAAAAAACAGCATGTATCCATCAGTGATAATCCATGATGGAAGAAATCCATGTGACAAAGGAAATCCTGCTCTGAGTTGGTCAAGAGTAACAAGTCACTGAGTCCAGACTCTGCTGAGGAGGGTGAGCTACATGCACATGGTCTTCCAGTCAGTCACTGCTGCGAGATCCTCTCTACAGTTGGAAAGTGAAACAGAGCAAAAGTTAGAAAGACGCACTGCATGAACATCACATGCATGAACATCATATAAACTCAGCATTTGTTTAAGTGTTTGTTTCACCCTTGCTGAATTTCACACATGTATAATGGAGACTGGAACTGAAACAGGCAGTGTTGTCAATTCTGATTGAAAATTTAGAAGTTCACGAACAAACTATTTCCTGTTTACTGGCATGATTCTTTCTGCAACCAGACAAAAAACAAACAAACAAAAAAAAACAATAAACATCAGCTCAAGGCCTGTTTGTTTCAAGGAATTTTCTATCTTCATCCTTCCATCCTCCCTTTTGGGAGAAACATTTTTCTCTTTACCACTTTTCATTTTTACCACCCATTCAGGAGAGATGACACAAGACAAACTCAATGCAGAAAGAGTCTGGTCTACTACCACTGTCCAGCAATAACAGAAAAAATACCAAAAAAATTCAAAAACAAAGGGCTGATTATTTAAAAAAACAGCCCTTATTAGGTGAGTATATCACCATCAATTCATTAAGTTTGAGCTTTATATTGTGTTATAATTCCACTTTCATGATGTGTCATTCCCTCATCAAAACATATTTGAAACATCCTCAATTCTCCGTGGCAACCATGCAGTGGTTGCTAAATGCTTCCTCATGCAATGAGCTGCTCATTTACTCAAAGTTCTGTCTTGGACCTGCGGTCCCCAGCCGAGTTCCCGCCCCACAGAGCACCCCTCCCCCCGCCCCCTACCCATCAGACTAGCAGCTGCAGTAATCAACCACCTACAGCAGTACAGACAGTCAAAGAATCACCTTAAATATGCAGTGTAAAGTAGACCTGAAATAGTATTAGAAGCATCTAAATATATCTACATTTAATAATTGCTCTTTTTTTTCTTGAGTGATACCTAGGCTCTGCAGTCATTTCTACAGAAACGTTAATGAAAGTGTTGCATTTGAGAAAAATTTGCATTAAATACTCCATATAGCAGAAATGTCTCCTAACAGCTGCAATGCTTGCCAAATAAACAGTATGGTTTACAGAAATTACAGGGAAACATTTTTTTATCAGCTGCCTAAAGTTATCCAACTTCAGTTAAAACTGTGAGAGGTGCTTACCTGGGATGCAGAAATGTGTTGCCCTCCTTCTCCCCCTGAATGTGCAGAAATACAGTCTTTGAAATGAAGTGTCTGTTGTCTCCATTCAGCTCAGCCATTACCTAGTGCCTACTAGTTAGCACATTTAGCTAAGACTTGTGCACTTGAACCGACAATACTGCAGTGAGTTCAGGAAGCCCAGAGCCACTGCTCAACTGCAGGATTGCAGAGTTAAAAATAATGAGCAATAGCAGATTTGCTGGTGATGCTGCAGGATCAAGCAGAAGTACAACCTGGAGAACTCTGTGTTTACATGACAAATTACAGTAAATGCATAAACTGGACATCCTGCTGTTTCACATAATGCCATCATGAAAAGCTGTACATGCCTTGTTACTCTAAGGCTTAGGGGAACTTCCTTTTTGGCTTCTACAATACATTGCAACCAGCAGGGCCTAACATGTAGCTGTCTCAAAGTATGACAAATGTATGGTTAGCACAACATGGCATATAATCCCAAATGCATCATTTAACATCATCTTAAATGATTGTGGCATCGGCTGGATGGATTGCCAGTTTGACTCCTGGACTGCCTTTGAGGGTTCATTATAAATTAAATTGATTATTTAAAAGAAACCAAAATATTATACCAGTGTTCTATTCTCTGTAAAATGACTTTTGCAGTCTGATTTACGGTTTTACATTATAGATATAAATACTAGCAAAATTTGTAATTTTGGCCAATTAGTACCCTTAATTTTAAGGTAATTAACTACTGGCAATATTATGGTATTTTTCTATGAATTTTTACAATTTCTAAGATTTTCACAATAAATTTCTGTGTTTCCTTTCATAACTGTACAAACTATGTGAAATTTGTGCTTTGGTAATACAGTAATATAATGCTTTCAATGTTGCAAGCCTGTAACTGTAGGTATCTCACCATTCTTCACTGTAAATAATAATAAAAAAAATTACAGTGTAGGCACAACCATCTGTTTGTCAGGATCCTGGCTTGTGTGTGTGTGTGTGTGTGTGTGTGTGTGTGTGTGCGTGTGTGTGTGTGGGTGTGTGTGTGTGTGTGTGTGTGTGTGGGTGTGTGCTCCTGTGGTTTCTGATCTCCTTCCACAGCTGATCTTTGCTGGAGATGTTAGACCTGTTGGTAATCTGCCAACGGTTTGTCTGATGCTCCGTTTTTTTAGTAGAGCCAAGCCACAAAAACGTCTGAGCTCTCAGCTCTAGAGTTTATTTTATGTTTCCAGTCAACCTACCTCAATGTACCTCTTGCTCTCTCTCTGCCTCCCAGTTTGAATCCCTGTTGGTTTTCAAACAAACTGTCGGACATCAACATCTAGACCTCAATTTAATGGATCACTCACTGACCATCAATCACTCCACTGTTGTCTCTGTCCTTCCTTCATCGTCAGCAGCCACCTGCCCACCTGTTCACTCGCCAACTCCCCTCTGACAATAACCATGAGTCTTCACTGAAGAGTAACCCTCTCTTAGAGAACTAGAAATCAAGGTGGACTTACAGGTGTTGCTTTTCCCTGGAGAACGAGTGTGACAGGTGCTTGATGTTCTTGGAATGATGTTCCTCAACATTAGGGTGCAGTGGATCCAGCACTTTATTGACCAGGGAGCTGATTTTCTTCATGACATTGCTTGATTGTTTGACCTCATAGACCTAGAAAGCCAGACAAACCAGACACCTCGGTCAGTGTTACGTTGCTGCACAAAACACTGTTTCCTAAGTACAAATACTTACCATATCAAGCTAATAAGCCCAAATAGTTCCTGTTTGTCATCATGTAACATCTTACTTAATTTTCATCTTTTTACACAACAGAAAATATCTGCCAATATCTGTGTCAGTACATATCTGCCAAAATGAACTTGAACTGCTAAAGATACCTCATAAATTATTTTGTTCAGCCTCATTTTAAATTTGAATTTTCTCGTGTTTTGTTCCACAATGACAATAACAAAATTGTGATTTTGATTTTAAAAAGGGTGAAAGTTCTGGTAAATTATGTTTACTAACTTAGTCCTAAACTTGGCTGTTCCCAATTTAGCACATAAAAAAAATCTGGTGTGTTTCTTAGGTTTGTTTCTGCAAACTCATAAATTATTCCTGGGTGAGAAAAAAGCTTGTCTGGGGCATAACACATCAGTAGCATACCAGGACTGTCAGGATGTGCAGAGTTTGTTAATTTGGGATTATAAAGACCTAGATTACAGGTTTATCAATTATTTTTCAAACAGTCCACAAAGTATTTAATGGAATGAACACAAAGTCCTACTTCATCACAGTAAATATTTTATTGATGTAGTTTGCAGCATAGACAAATGGATATTGTTCAAGATTGTTTTGTGCTTTTGAAAAAAAAAGTCTCATCATCTCATCCTTGAAGGGAAACTTCCTCTAAAAAGGGATAAAACTAAATCCACATAACAGACATCCTGCAGAAAAGCGCTATATTGAAGTTTATGTAAGATCACGACCTATAGTAGCAACACTTAATTCTAAATTATCACCTGAAGAACCTTTCCAGAATTAAAGGACTAATGTCTCAGCAAGATCTAGAGAAGCTCATCCATGAGTTTATCGTTAGTTGAGTTGATATCAAGGTGGGTTTACAGCAGGGGCGATTCTAGGATCTGACCTTTAGGGGTGCTTAGCCCCCAGCAGGGCTAAGGACCAAAAGAAGTTATTTGTTGGTGCATTTTTCTAAACGTCACTGCTTATTTACATACATTCACATAAGAAATTAAATAGTTTTGTCCAACTAAAACTGTTAATAACTACATACAGGTCTGGAAAAAGTTAAGAGACCACTGCACTGAACCCCATTGAAAACCTCCTGGTTATTCCACCAAATTTTGATTTCTGAACTCTTCCTGAGTTAAAACATTATTATTGTTGTTTCTAAATGAATATAAACTTGTGTTCTTTGCATTATTC
>CAEFZX010015286.1:0-22500 GCA_903066825.1 Alfaro cultratus
GTCATCTTAGCCATAATTAGCTAAATTCATCTGGATGCTTAACTTGTTAGCTCTGCAGCTACAGATGTTCCATTTGTATTATTAGATAAATAATTTAGATTTTTATTGGTTTAATCCTTCCTGTTACCTGTCAAGCTACAGGAGTTAAACTGTTCAGTATTAGTTAAAGAAAAAACATCAGCCACCGTCAGCTGAGTTAGTTTCTGTTTTTTCTGTAACTTTCTGGGATTAAACAAGATTAACTTGGAGGTTAGAGAGAATTTCAGCTTGTAAAAAGCTGCAAACGATGATTTATTAGTTACTGAAACACCAAGAAACTCTGGATGTTTTATCTCAAGTTTAGCTTGTGAACAAAATCGGTTCTCAGTGGAGGAGAAGAGAATAATGTGAGCAAATGACTCCAACTGATGGGATCCACGACATTTTACAACACAGCAGCTTCCTCTTCCTCCCTCTTCCTCCTCGTGTCATTTCCTGAGAACCTGCCTGATGAAGCTGCTGTCTGGAAAATCAAAGAACCACCTTAATGAAATCACAGTCAGATTCTGCAGAGATAATCTGATCCGGGTCATCGGCCCACTTATCAGAACCAGGGAAACTTCAGCACTAATTTCTGACGCATCGTTAAAGAGGAGCAGCAGCTGATGCAGCAATAAACCAACAGTTCCTGTTTCATTTCTGGATAATAAAACTGAACTCAGCAGACATTTTAAATTTCACATTATCAGATTTGATCCTAATCCCAACAAACTGAGGGCAGTAATCTAACTTTACATGTAATTAGGTCTCATTATTTTGGGAAAACTTTGACTTTCTTCTATTTTATATGTAAAAGAATAATTTAAATAGAAATATTTCTATTTCTACAGAGTTTATGTAGCAAACATGCAGGTGAATAGTTGAAAATATTTCAAATTAAAAGAGAAAAATCAAATTTCCTAACAATCAGGAGCTTTAATTTGCAAATTATAAAATTTTTATTGAAATCTTTATGCAACTTTGCTGTAATTTACAACTTTTAAGCTTTTTTAAACATATTGTTACACAATCAAAGAATTATTAGGCTAATTTTACCAATTAATTCATGACACATATATTGTACACATTTGATATTTATTTAAGCATTTTCTTTTTACTTTAAAGAGGAATTTCTAAAGGAAACATTTTAAATCTGATATATTTATATTCTAAATATAAAAAATAAATATAATATTTGTTAAAATCACTTGTTTTGTAACTTAGGTCTATTTTTATCCCTTCGTTGGGAGATAAAAATCACTATTTTCCAGATTTTTTCCCCGGCTTGTTTGTCAAATGAGGAAAATAACGAGTTGAGCTCCAGAGTCTGAGGAAATATTTACACGAACTGAGCAGATAAAACGCTGCTGAGGCCGACAGAGATAAAGCAGGACGTCTGTGATTGGCTGGAAATGTTACCAAACATCCCAAAGTTCAAGCTGAGATTGTGAAATGTTTTGAGCTTCAAAACAAAAAAAACAGGTTGCAACACGAATCCAAAATATTATAATTAAACCCGAAAATCAATAATTCATGTGAACGTAAAGTAGAGCAGAATGTTTTAATACTACAACAACTGAAATTAGTGCAGTTTGTGTTTTGTAAAGAAGTTTCTTTTCAGTTTATTCAGATTGAACCGAAATGTTTAACTAATTTAAACAGATTCCTGTGTTTAAAACACAAACATTTATTTATTCTTCCTCAACAAATCTGCTGAAATATATTAGAAAATTAAATGCAGATTTTTTTTAAATTAAAGTTTATTATTGCACTTATTGCAGAATAAACAGGCAAAATGTATTTATTTTTTACATTATAGCAATATAATGTCAAAATAATTTTACTCCTGAAGAAATCAGCTAAAAACAGTTTGTAAAGCGGATATGTAAATTTGGAGCTAAATTAATGGATTGAGCTCCAGAGCTAAATAAAAATAACCAAATAATATTCTGTTATTTTTTTAAAACAATATAATGGGACATTTTAGGCATAAAATAAAATGCTAAAATATGATCAACGAGATGCAGCCTGAGCGTTTTTACACAAATAATAATAATAATGAGGTTAGAATCACCAGAATGAGACAAAACGAACAGAAATCCTTCCAGTTCTGATCCAATCTGCCGCAAACCAACAATCAATAAAGACGAAGCAGCCGGATCCAGCGGATCCAGCAGGTCCAGCGGATCCATCGGATCCAGCAGATCCAGCAGGTCCAGCAGATCCAGCAGAGGCTCTGCAGACAATAGAGTCTCGCTGACGGGACACAAACCGGGTTTTCCTCACTAGAGGGGGCAGCAGGCCCACCAAACGCTCCTCGCAATCAAACACTAAATATTCCTCTAACATAAAAACAGAATCCATTTTATTTAAAACAACATTTTAATTCTTCATTTGTTTTAATTGAATTAATTCAACTGAATATTGGAGGTGAGTTTTATTTTATTTTTCTGTTTTCGGCTCACAGGGAGGAGAAGGAAACCTGGAGCATCAGAGCGGGACGTGAGGGGCTGACGGAGGGGAATCCCACCACCTTGTCATTTCCTATCGATCCGGGTTTGTTATTGATCAATAATGGTAATCAAAACACCAGCGATTCCGAATAATCATCCACTCAGACCAGGAGGGCAGAGGAAACCAAAACAAAGCCACTTAGTGTGGGAATTTTTTACGTTTCCTCCCATTTAACAACCAGGAAATCAATAATAATAATAATAATAAATCATAAAATATAACATTAAATAATCATTTTCATTTTTTAACAAGACCTGATTCCAAATATTTTTGTCCCTCAAAGAAAACTTTTAATGAAGTAATTAATTTTATTCTAAAGCAGGGTGTACAAACTTTTTGTTAGATGGGCCAAAAGTATCGAGTCAATAAAATATAAAATGCAGCAAAAAAAGTTTTTTTTGTTAAAGAAATGGATGTTATTGATTGTAAATCCAAAACTAAAACAGGATTTTGCACATTTGAAGTACTAAATTTAACACATTTATTCTCTGGTCACTTTCTCTCAAAACGTTTGATTCTTTTAGCCAAGAATTTATTTTTACTTTAAAAATGAAATAAATCTGATTTGAATGCAGCAAATTTTGCTCTGGATCGACGTCATTCTTTTTATAAAAGACAAATATTTGTTTTGTATTTAACAGATCGTCACCTTCCTAAAATATTGGGAAAGTAATTATTTGCTAAAACATGATTTACACAAATACAAAAACTTTTTTTGACAAATAAATGATCTTTTTGTGGCAATCAAAAGATGTTCCAAGCAACAACAACAACAACAACAAAAAAAACACTTTTATGCCAAATA
Source organism: Alfaro cultratus (assembly GCA_903066825.1). Classification (NCBI taxonomy): domain Eukaryota; kingdom Metazoa; phylum Chordata; class Actinopteri; order Cyprinodontiformes; family Poeciliidae; genus Alfaro; species Alfaro cultratus. The sequence continues at coordinate 3,338 of CAEFZX010015286.1, forward strand.
AAAAAGTTTGTTTGTTTGTTAGTCTGAAGTAATTTTGGGAACAAAAAGAAAAGAAATAAATAATAACCTCTTTTATTGCCAGAAGGTGAGTTAGGCTATAAATAAATAAATAACTTTTTTGTCAAAAACAATGTTTGTTTGGTTTTTTTTAGCCAAAGGTTATTTTGGCAAAATTAGGTAAATAAAATAACTAATTAACTCCTGTTTTTTACCAAACGATGCTAAAAAATGACTTCTGACGAAAAATAACTTGGGCCATTATTTCTAGAAGGAGACGATTCGTCAATAATAATTTTCATGCTGATTAAAATTGGAAAAAAGTGAATTGAAAAAGTTGATTAACAAATGTATATTTTCCATTAACTAAAGTGAGGGGGGCACAAAAACAAAATGAATCCTTGGGCCAGCAATTCACTTTGGACGCCCCTGTTGAAAGATCCAGAAACTCCAGCCTTTCCCCCGGTTTCCCCGGGTTTCTCGGGGGTTTTCCGGGTTTCTCGGGGGTTTTCCGGGTTTCTCCGGGTTCCTACCTGCCAATCTGAGCGCCGACATCCGCTGGAACTCGGGCTCCTGCAGCCACTTCCACATCCTCCGGAAGGTCTCCCGGCCGGACTTTAGTTTACTCCAGGGCTTTGGGTTCCGCAGCAGGTCGGACAGCGTCCCCTGGGAGCGGCACAGCACCCGCTGGGCGAAGATGGCCTGCGGGATGCTGTACCTCTTCAGCTCCGCGGTGATCCTCTGCGCCACCTCCTTGGTGTTGATCTCCTCCAGCTGCCCCGACCCGCCGCCCCCCGCCGTCCCCGAGGAGGAGGGCGGTCGCTCCCGCGTGGACGCCAGCACCGGGCCGTGGGACGGGGACTGGAGGTGCGGGTGGGGGTGGTGGCCCGGGTGGTGCATCCCGTTCAGGTGCGGCATCATCCCGGCCGGCGGGCCGCCCAGGCCTCGGTGCTGGTGGTCGAAGTTCAGCATCTTGTCGTGGGTCGAGCTGGAGCCGTAGTTGTGGAGCCCCTGCTGGGTGTTGTGGATGGAGCCCAGGCCGTTGCCCAGCACCGGGGACAGGCTCTGACCCATCCCGGACATGTGGTCCTTGTACGGGCTGTAGATGTTGTTCATCCCCGGCAGTCCGCGCTCGTCCCGCATCAGGGTGAAGCTGCCGCTGACGTTCCCGGGCAGCCGCTGGTGGTGGTGGTGATGGTGGTGGTGGTGGAACTTGTCGGACACGGTGGAGATGGGCGGCAGCGGCTGCAGCGGGGTCAGGGTGGTGTAGGTGCCGCTCATCCCGGGGGACGCGGCGTCGCACGGGACGCTCATGGCGTGGTGCAGCGGCAGCGACAGCTCCGGACGGTACTCCCCGCTGCCCTCCAGGATCATCCCGGACACCATGGCCGGCCGCGCCGCCAGGTCCTGGTGGAGCCGGAGGCCCGACGAGCCGCCGCTCATCAGCTCCGCGTCAGGGGCCACGCCGCCGTGGAGGCTGCCCAGGCCGTCCATTGTCATGTCCGGGTTCATGGCGTACGCGTCCAGGTCCTTGGCCAGGCATCGATAGGCGTTAGTGTAGGCAGTCTTCATTCATCTGTCCTCTCAGTCCATTGGGTCGAGCGGAATTCTGTCTCCTGCTGCTCCTCCGGGATGGGTCAGAACCGGTACTCTCCCCGTCCTGCTCCTCCTCCTCCGGCTCCAGCTCTTTGTGTTGTTTCTGTGGATCAGACGGGCCTGTGCGGCGGCTCCCCCATATCCAGCCTCTCCTCCTCCGGTGCTGCTCTGCTCCTCGGAGCGGAGCTGTCCACGGTCCCTACCCGGCCGCTCAACCCACCCTGCTGCGGGAGGAGGCGGGGGCCGAGCCCGCCGCCGCTCCGAGGAGGCGCGAACCGGAATGGCGGCTCCGCGGACCAATCAGAGCCCAGGAGGGAGAGGTGGAGGGCGTGGCTAAAGGCGGATCCGACCAATCAGCGAATTGAAGAGAAGCAGCAGGTTACAGCGTGACTTTTCACTGTGGGGGGAATTTACACACAATTTCTGTTCATTGTCACAGAGTGGGGTCGTTACGACGGAGTGTTACTGCCACTAAAACTAAAATAAATAAAGTTACGAGGAGAAAGTCAGAACTTTACAAGCATAATCCGTTCGAGAATAAAGTCGTTCAGCATTTGGAATCAGTTCAGTTTTAGGAACCTGTTCAGTTTGGGGATGTAGTTCACCAACACACGTGGTATTATATATATTTACTGGAATATGTCAACTTCTGGAGGTATTAATGTTTTTAGATAAATACTTTTTAAAAAGTTGTTAAAATTAATTTATCTTTGACTTTAATTGGTTTAAAATCAGATTAATTCAGTTTAAAATGATGAAGAAAAATAAATAATCCAGCTTCTTTCTTGATTTAAGTCACAATACCAGGATGCTGCACTTAGAAATAATACAAACACAACAGAAATCTGGAAATTAACACAAATTCATCTAAATAACTGCATCATAGGAAGCTTCTGGAGGACAATAACAACAACAATAATAATAATAATAATAATAATAATAATAATAATAATAATACAGTTTCTTCCTCCATTGTTGTCTCCTGGCGGCGTGTGGATTCAACCCGCTGTATTCAGATGCTGAACGCAGCCAGAACCAGCAGAACCAGCAGAACCAGCAGAACCAGCAGAACCAGCAGAACCAGTAGAATCAGTAGAACCAGCAGAACCAGTCCAGACCAGTCTGGACCAGTCTGGACCTCGGCTCCGGCTGGATCACAAAGTTTCATCAAAATGAGAGAAAAAGTTTCAACCCAGAAAACATCCAGTTTCAACAAAGCATCAATTTGGACACAAAATAATTCAAATATAGATTTATAAAGATCATTTTGTATATTTATTTAAATATTGGTTGCTAAGTTATTTATTTATTATTCCACCTTTAAGTAAAAAAACATGTTTTATTGGATCATTTAAATTTTCAACATCCTGATTTAAACCACCTGGTTTTCCTTTGGGGTTAAAGGTCATTTTAATCAACAGAAACATTGTCTGTTAAAATAAATATGTTTCTTTTTTGTTGAATTAAATGTTTAAAAGTTCAAAGTTACTCAGTAAATAGTTTGTTAAAGAACCGGATCAGGATGCAGGTGATTATTGAGCTGAATTCAGATATCGGTTCAGATGAACTTTTATTTATTTAGTGGGTTTTTAAGTGTAATTGTGGCGCTTTGCACTCAAACACTGCAAAAACACAAAATCTTACCAAGTATTTTTATTCAGTTTCTAGTGAAAATATCTTAGTTCACTTTAAATAAAACTAAACTAAGTTATAAATAACTTGTCATCCTGTGATTGGAGTTTCTTTAAAATCAATAATTCCTTAAAATTGATAAAAAAAACTATTAATTCTATTTGCAATTATAATATGGGAAAATATCTTATTATAAAATAATCAATATTAAGAAATAATTAACTTAAAATAAACTCCTGTATCTTGATGAACATTTGTAGTTTTTTCTTATTTAAATGTTCTGAAATATTTACAAACATTTTTTAAGATTTTGTTTTTGCAGTGAACTTTCTGCAAATTGCTGCAGTTTTTGTTTATTCAGATCAATAATGTAACATAAATAATATATCTATTTTTAGGTGAGACATTGTTTTCATCTGGATTATTTAAAAATACTGAGATTTAATTTTAATTTCTTATTTATTTTTGTATCTATATGTAACAAAATTAAAATTTTAATTAAATAGATGAAATATAAAATTAAATTGTTCATATGTAACAATAAAAACACTTTCTAACTTATTTAAAGGTTTAGTTTATACCTGTAATTTTTTGAAGTGATTTTTTTTGTTTTGCAAGAGCAGAGCTGAGAGGGTCAGAGGTCAGGTGACCCAGCATGCACCATGTGACCTCTGTCCAATCTGACCTAGATTCTTCACTTCTGACCCCAGAAATATTCCCAGATTACAAGAAGTGGGAACGATAATCTGGATGTTTTTTAAATGTTGTATTAAATACATAAAAACTTTTGTTGATCAGTTGAGATTTTTAAAAAGCAGCTGATCAGAAGGTGATGAAGACGAGCGGATGACGAAGGTCTGCATTGAACTGATGACAGGATGTCAAAGCTGCGGTTCGGGGTCCCTGAAGGGACTTTAGACCCAGGAATGTCCTGATTTGGCGCCACCTGGACGCCGTCCATCAGGAAGACTAAAGGTTGGGAAACGTGGAGGAAACGTGGAGGAATCGTTGCTGCGGCTGATAAAGAGACAAACGTCCAGGATGACGTCCTCCGGTCCGTCCTCCGTCCTCCGGTCCGTCCTCCATCCTCCGGTCCGTCCTCCGTCCTCCGGTCCGTCCTCCGGTCCGTCCTCCGTCCTCCGGTCCGTCCCCTGATCCGTCCTCCGGTCCGTCCTCCGGTCCGTCCTCCGGTCCGTCCCCTGATCCGTCCTCCGGTCCGTCCTCTGGTAGAACAGACGCAGGACGCCGAGTCCAACTGGGCCGGAAGAAGAAAAATCGTTTCTTTCTGTTGTTTGTTACTGATTTATTTCTTTTTGTCTTCCTGTCTTTCTCTCATTTATTCTTTCTGTCCTTGTTTGTTTCTTTTTTCTGTCTCTTTCTGTTTCTCTCTCTTTGTTTCTTCTGCCTCTTTTTATTTATTTCTGTCTCTATTTCTTGTCCATTTTGTGTTAATATAAATTTTTCTTCTCCTCTGCCGACTGTCAGGATGTAAAACTCCTTCCAGTTTCTCAAAGTTCATCTTTCTGTCATTTCAGAGACGATTTCGTTTCCATTTCAGCCACCAGACTCACATTCCTCTGAATCTCTTCTTTCTCTTCTTCAACAGTTCTCCAGGTTAACCTTCACCAACTTTTAAAAAGTCGCTTTAAACGACATAAAAATCTAAGAAAAGAGAAATTATAAAAACAAACAGAAGCTGAACAATCTTGTGTTTGCGTTTATTCAGTGATTAAATGATTAATACAGAGTAGATATAGTTTATTTCAAGTATTCGATTAATTGAAACATTTTTAAACTACAGTATGTTGTGTGATGTCTAAATGTCTCTACTGTTAATCTGAATGACATAATGATCTGATGCAGCTGCTGTTTCATCCAAAATGCCAAACAAAATCCATTCTACTGAAACACAAATATGTTAGAAATTATAACCACATCAACCACTTTAACCAACTTTATGAATAATAAATCATGTTGCAAAATAATATTTCCCTTTTTCAGCAAGATTAAAACAATCTTTATCGTCAAAGACACATTTCTAGTCATGTTTGTATTTTTGTTTACAAACAAAAGCAGAAAAATAAATGAAGGCAAAAATCAGAATATGCAGCTAAGCTTACAAAAATAGACCCGGTTTGGGTAATTTCACTCAAACATGGCAGCACATATAAAAACACGGCATCTTCACCTGCAAGGAATATTAGCATGTTGCAGACAATCATTCACATTTAATGAGCCGAAGGTCCATCCAGCGGTTTTAAAGGGCTGATAAAAATTAAATCAATAACAAGCAATAAGGTTTTAAATCAGAATCAGTCTTTGATAACAATAACTGATTTAAAATGATAATAGAAGAAGCAGTGTACCCCAAGAAAATGTTAATACAGGTGGCCAAATATATAAAACGTGTTTCTTTCAATATATTTTTAATTTCATTTAAAATTATATGCATTTATTTATTGGGTTTTGCTTGATGAAAATTTATTTTTATAATTTTTTTAGTGACCAATATTTTTTAGTGGGGGGCCATAGTCCCCCTTAACCCCCCTCTAAAGGTCGCCACTGCTGAGAAGCAACAACAAAAAAAAACAACATTCTGCTTTAATACAGTCAGAAAAACCTGAGAACGCACATCCACAACATTTGCACCAAATGTCCAATTTATCCCGTAAATAAATGGGTCAAAAACGACCCAAACCATTTTTAATTAGCCCAATTTAGCTCATAAATGATAACATGACAAAATGTAAAGAGAATTATGTGTTTCCTATCACTGAGTCATCGACAGTGACAAATTGTGGCTTTAATTCTCTAAGTGCTTTCATTTTACACCGACTCCCATTGTAAAACCAAGCAAAGCAGGAATTAATGCTCGGCATAAAGTTATTTTCTCCATCATTCTGTTCCCGTTAGCATCGTTATTGGTAGATTCCTGCTTTATTGTTGAGTTTTAAACGAGATCCGGCCTGTCCAGTGTGAACGTCCAGCACCAGCGCAGGAGGTAGAGTGTTCTGTCTGCAACGAAGCGGAAAGCAACGGTGTGGAGGTCAGGGTGACGGATGGAGGCGCAGCACATCCAACATTTGTGCAGTCGCTCGCCCGTCGTTGCTGTCTCCTTGTAGATTTATAATCTAACAGCAACACTGTTAGCCTTGGCTTTAGCAGATTTACAGGTACACAATGTAACAGCAGCCAATTTATATTTAAGTCACGTAAGATAAAAAAAAAAAAAAAAAAAAAGAATTACTCCAAAGTTTTAAACATGCAACAAAACCTTTCTGTCAATTTGTGAAGGAGTTCTACTAAATGAAGATTAAAATCACGTGAAAGAATGAGCTTCTGGCAGCTAACAGTTTGCAGCTGGTTTTTTAAGCTAAAATTTGACTATCAGCTCATTTTAAAATATAAATGTTTGTTTAATGTAATCACTAGATCAAAGCAACAGTTTTTAAAGCAAAAAATCTGATTTAGTGAACAGAATCCTGCAACAAAAGCCGCTAATTGCATGCAGCTAGCAATGGCACAAGCTAACAAATATTAGCATTCTCAGAGAAACCATAAAAAATATGTTTTTATTATTATTTATTGGGAATTAATACTTGTTTTAAAATAGTGTAATAAAAGTGGAAAACTAATTGTTAGCCAATAGGTAGCTTGTTACCTTTTATTCTAGCCAACCAACATTAGCGTTCTAGGTCTGCTAGCTAACCAGGAGAAAATGATTAAATCTAATTTTAATTTAAATATTACTTTATCAGAAAACTAATAAGAAAATGTCCAGCCAGCAGCATAAAACTGACTGTCTCCATAACAACCATAATGGCAGCTTAAATTATGACATGTTTAAGAAACAGATGAATCACAAAAAGGAACAAAACGGCCACTTAGCATAGCTAGCATAAATTAGCAACTATGCGACTTTTAGCAATCTAAAGCTGCTAACAAGCCATCAGAAAATGTTGGACAATAGAAATGTGGTTTTGTGGAACTTGGCCAGAGTAAAAGTTTTTAAAGAATCGGAAAACAGATTATTGTCACGCTAAATAAAAATGGCAGTTAGCTGTTATTAGCTAGCATTTTGTTGAGTTTCGTTTTCAATTGTATCTTCGTAGTATTAAGTTGCTTTGTTTCCCATTTTAACTCCACTCCCGATTCCAGTTTAACTCGTTTTGCATTTTGTTGCTGCGCTTTCGGGATTTGATATTGATCTCATCATTTGAACTGACTTTTTTAATGACATCCACTCCAATTCAATCTTGATTTTTTTTTCAAAGCTCTCAGTTTGAATGCTAACTAAATCCACAAGTGTTTTCTGCTCACCTAAAAATAATATTGAGATGGTCAAAAGTTGGAAATGTACTTTCAGATTTTATATATAGCAAATAAAACTAACAGAAACACAGAAAAAGAAAACAGCTTCATCAATCTTTCATTTAAACATTAGAAAACAAAAAAAGCTTCAGCGAATTGGATTGTTGCTGTTTGCAGATCAGATTCTTCCCAAGAGATGCAGCCATTTTCTCACATCTTCTTCAAATCTAACAAAATTGGTGTCAGTTTGTGCTACGTTTGTGCAGCAAAAATTTGCTTTTGTGCCGCTGTCATGTCAAAGATATTAATAAATGCTTCCAGAGGTCATCAAAGGTCAACCAGCTCCAAAATGTTTCCGACATCAAACAAAATTGGTGTCAATCAACTCTGCTGCGTTTCATTGGTGTTGCTATGGCTTTAAATATATTAAGGAAAGTTTAAAGGTCAGAAGGTCAACCAGCCCAGCCACATTACCCAAATACAACAAAATTGGTGGCAAATGTTAGTGCAGCAAAGATTTTCATTACTATTTTCCAAGCAAAAGCAGCACAAAAAAATTGCAGCACAAACCAAGTACAAATGTTAAAATCAATTTTGTTAGATTTGAGTAACGAAGGGGCTGGTAAAAGTTTTTAAATGTAAACTTTTATTAGTGTCTTTAAAGCAAAAGCAGCACAAACCAAACATTTTGCAGCACAAACATTTGACACCAATTTTGTTAGACTTGAGTAAAGTGTTAGAGCTGGTTGACCTTCTGAACTTTGAACTTTTATTAATGTCTTTAAAGCAAAAGCAGCGCAAACAAAATATTTATGCAGCACAAAAGTTTGACAATAATTTTGATTAAATTTGTACCAAATCCAGTTAGCCTCTGAAAACTTTTTAATTAATGTTTTCAAAATGCTAGCAGCACAAACGCAGCACAAAGGTTCGATGCTAATTTTATTAGCTTTGCAGCAGGTTTGGGGGGCCGGATTCACCCAGGTCCTTTACGTCTTACAGCCCCGATTTTGCTTTCACTCTGAATGACTCCAGGTCCGGTCCTTGCCGTAGTTTGGCCGTAGTTTGGCCGTAGTTTAGCAGTAGTTTGGCCGTTAGCTGTGCTGTTAGCGGTCTGAATCCAGCCGCTAAGCGCAGTGCGACAGGCTGAGCTTCAGCAGACCTTCGGTGTGCATCTTGTAGAGCAGCTTGAACTCGGCCGGCAGCTGGTGGGATTCCTGCCACTTGGTGGTGAACTTGGTGCCCTTCTTGTCGTAGTAATGGTACGGCAGCTCCTTCCCCGTGTTGGGGTCCCAGCCGAAGGGCCAGAACCCGTACAGGTGGATCTGGTCGCACATGGAGGATGCCAGCGTGTACATCAGGATCCCCGTGCTCAGGCGCTTCGGAGACAACTGCTTGGTTTTCCAGTAGCTGCAGAGAAAGAACAGCAAAAATATCTATTTGGAAATTATGTTCTGATAAACAAACTTAAAAAAAAGAAAAGAAAACTTTTGTTATTCATGTTGTTAAGCCGAAAAATTATTTTATGATTATGATTATGATTTGTATAGCATTTCAGCAACAAGGCAGTTCAAAGTGTTTTACATCATAAAAACACAAAGTCATAGAATACAGTCAACATTTGTTTAAATTAATAATTCCTTAATATTGATGAAAACATTTTAATTCCACTGCCAGATTATTTCATTTATAACAAGATGTTTTCCCATGTCATATATATTTATATTCTAACATTTAGAGAAGCAGTTTTATCGATATATTCTGGTGCAACCGGCCCTTTAAGAACATTCATGAACTTAAAGGGCCTAAAATTAAAATGATTTCGACAGTAAATAGACTGGAGTTGGATTAAAACAAACTAAATGGTGTGAATTCATCATTTATCTTATCTTAGTTATTGGAGTTTAGTTTATGGATTGCCTTCATTTTGATTGGTTGGTGGCTGGCAGAAGGCGGGGCTTAACCAGACCCACCCTGTAAGAACCACCACTGATTAACAAAGTAAAAAAATCTCTTATTTTCCTGATTCTGCTTCTCAGAGGGGGAGACTCTCCACTCCGTCCCGGACAAAAGCGTCCAGGAGTCCTGGAGCTGCTGAAAGTGGTGATTCTCCCACTGCAGGTAGATTTAATGGGATTTCTAAAGATTAGGTTACTGTTACAAGCTGCCTACTTATCTGAGACACCATTAAGCGCCGGACTTAAATCCCCCTCCACAGTTACAGCCGCCTTTCATTCCCTTCGTTAAATAGCCGCTTCCTCATAATCCGGCTTTGCAGGCTAAAGCTCCTCTTTGCTGTAAACACAAAGCGAAGCTACAACATGTTAGAAACGACTAAAAACAGGATCTGGACACCAGAGTGAGACAAAACGGTGGTTTTATTTCACAATCTGGAGGCTTCATGCACCTGGCAAAAGTACTGACACCCCTAACCTGCTCAATACATCATCTGAATATCAACAACATGCAACTATAGATGAAATGGAGTGGCCTAGACAAAGTCCAGACCTAAAACTAAGTGAAAATCTGTTCAAAATGCAAGTGTCAGATGATCTGCATCCAGGCAAGCTGAGCTTTATTTGTAATTTTTGTCTGAATATTAAAGTTTGTTAAACATCTGCAGATCAAAGTCTATCCAGAAAGATGCGCTGAGCGTTTTCAAAGTTAGCTAAAACTGAGCTATGCTACTAGCAGGTTAACTAAAGAGAGCTTAACGTTGCGTTTAAAAGCTGCTATTTTCTCTGTGTCTTACTTGTTGATGTACTGCATGATGTTTCCAGGCCAGGCCAACTGGACCTTCAGCTGACCTCGATGTTCCACGAAGAAGTCCACCAGCGTCCTGGTCACCGTGGCTGAAGTGTGGAAGAAAAACGCTGGGATCCACAGGATGGCTCTGTCCAGCTTCTTCAGGCTCAGGAAGAAGTTGTTCCTGTCCTGCACAGTCAGCAGATTATTGTAGTATTTCTCCAGGATGCTGGGGTTAAAGGTCGTCATGTTGGTCCGACGCCCAACGTCCTTCTTAAAAATCTCCGTTGGCGCGAAGTTGCATCGGAGGACAAAGTCGTATTTTTCTATCTGGTCCCCGCAGCGCGAGCCGGTGAGGATGCCGCTGTTCCCGATGACGGCGCAGACGTTGTAGCGCCTGTTGAGGACGGGCGAAACCTCCGGCAGGAGCGACCGGAAGTTCTCGCCGATGGAGTAGACATATTTATGGCTGGAATAGTCAAAGTGCATCAGCTGGCCGACTCTGACGGAGTCCCGGGTCAACGTGAAGTTACGGGGGATGTCGATGTGTTGAGAAATCTCCGTCCTGCGAGACGATACAGCGACTTTAATGGAAACTCTTGGAAAAGTCTGATTATTTTATATAAAGTAAATCACAACAAAACTCACTTAAAAATACTGTTTTATATATTAAGACTCTCACCGTGTTGTGAAAGTACAATATGAGTCAGATAATCTGTGAAAAGATGAAAGAAAGGACCAAAAACAGCCAATCAGAGACAGGAGGCGGGTCTTTGCGCTGTCAATCAACCTTGTAAACACGCTGTTAAATATGGTAATGATGAAAACAACTCAACATTACAGAAAAACCGTTTACCTGCTGTCATTCGTTGCCATGCTCATTAGCTTTAGCATTCGCAACATGCTGTACTGATGGGACATGATTGACAGCGCTAAGACCCGCCTCCTGTCTCTGATTGGTTGCTTCTAGTTAGTACTAGAATATCTCCCTGGTTCAAACATTCATTACAACATATTAAACTTCCTCCAGTTAGAGTTTAACTCTGTAAAATCTGTCAGATTACCTGCTTGTATTTCTTAAAGAGCCAAAGCCAATCAGAGTCAAGAGGCGGTCCTTACCGCTGTCAATCATCCTCATAAACGTGCTGCTAAATGTGCTAACAACTTAAAGTTACAGAACTGTTTATCCGTCATCATCAGCTTTAGCATTCACAACATGCTAAAGCTACTGACAAGGGATGATTGACAGCGCTAAGCCCCGCCTCCTGGCTCTGAAGAAGGCAGAGGAGCTACATCTTTTCACAGATTGTCTGTCTCAATAGATAAGTAAAAAAAAACATTTTTTATAAAAGTTACAGCTTTAAATAAACATGTTTACTGAAATATTTCCACATCTTTTTCTAAAACGTCCCAGTTTTCTGTAACTCTGGGTAATTTTCTGCCACTGTGAGGCTTCAGCTGCTGTTCGCTCCCCATGCTGAGGCCGTTTCAGTGCTGGCAGCTAAAAGCCTGTCAGGCTGTCGTCGTACCTCAGCTGTGAGAAAGCTGTGCTGTTGTACCTCCATTTAGAGGCGTTCTGCAGGTCCTCGGTCAGAGCGCTGGACAGAGGAACGAAGTCTGGATCCAGGTACTTCATGGCCAGCTGGGAGCTGCGCAGAGCAAACCAGAAGATTAACTGGGTTTTCCTGCCTCACCGGATCCGTTTCAACGTGTTTTCAGAAGCAGTTTAGCTCTTCTGCATGCAGACGCTTTGAAATGTAAGAAACTCAAAGTTTTTTAATGTTTAATAAAAATAGTTGCTTCAAATTGAGACAAATTAAAGCAATAATCAGACAGCTGGATCATTTAAACCAATCATGGATTCTTAATTTTAAATAAAAGTATTTTTTAAATGTTTCTTCAACAAATAACTCAATATTTAAAAAAATAATAATTACATATTTACAGTAGCTGTCAAAGGCAACAAAGAACAACTGTTTATTTAATAAACAGTCAAATGCAGGGAGATTAATTTTAAACATGGATTATAAAATATTCTTCCTATTAACCTTTACACTGTAAAAACACAAAATCTTAACTAGTATTGGTGTCTAGTTTTTAAGCCAATATCTTAGCACACTTGAAATAACGCAAAACCAACTTAAGAGTAACTTTTTACTCTGATAAAACGTTACTTTTAATTTAATTTTGTCTTATTTGCACTAGAAACTAGACAAAAATACTTGGTAAGATTTTGTGTTTTTGCAGTGCAACCTGTCTGATTACCTGCTTAAATCTCTTAAAGGGCCAGAAGCAAATCGACATGTGGATTAAACTACTATAATAAGGTGAATTTTGACAGAATTAGACGTAAAGATGTTATTAATTTGTTGGTTATCAGAATATTGGAGCTAAATTGCTTCTAAAAACCGCAGCAACAAAATGGTTGAGGAAACCAGATGCATTAAAATCATTTTCATTTACGCTGTCGGCTCAGTGTAAATGCAGACTCTCAGTCTCTTTTCTCTATCTGAAATATTCTTATGTATTCAAAGCGCAAATAACTTCAAAGTTGTGCTTAGAAGTTAGTAAGAAAGCCAGAAAGTTGCAGCAACGTTGCTCATCTTAACAAGTTGTTAGAAGAATCCAAATGTTGGATAAAATATTATGTTTTTCCGCTTTTACCGAATTTAATCATTTTTTAAAAACTTTAAATGCTTTTCCAACATCTTGAAATATTTTAAATTCACTTGTTAAGATGAACAGTTTTTGCAGTAAAAGAAAGTAAATTAGTAACTGGTGGAATATTGATTTTTATAGATTTCCAATGAAGCTGATTTTTCATCAATAAAATGATTTGCTTAAAATATAAATGTTTAAAATATAAGAAAATAGGTTTTCTATTATCCTAAGATTTGACACATTTAACTGATTATGAACAATAAAAACTGGAACTGCTACGTTAGCTAGCTTTGCCGTTTTCCCGCCTTTTTTTTTTTTTACCAATTTCTTTCAGATAAGTTTATTTAAAAACTCTAGTTATTTAAAACAAAACATCTGCAAAAATCTGAATTATTAAGTGGATTTTGATTATATTTTTATGGTAAATAGAAAATTTAAACTATAATGCCAACATGTAAAAAAACTGTTTTCCCGCCTTTTTCTTAAGTCAGTTAGCATTAGCATGTTAGCATCCTCATACGCACTGGAAAAGGTTAAAAATAGTTCAAAACTGCTGAAATAGTTATGCTAAAGCAAATTTAAAAAAGTAAAACCCTTTTTAGTAACTCCAAAAAACAAATCTGGATCTTTTAATACAATATGAAAAATAATCACATGTCAAATGAGAGAAACAAGAAGTTAAAAGTATGTTCAGGAACCGATCATTCATATTGGCAAACAGATTATTTCAGGCAGAAAGAAGCAATGCTGAGTCAGAAACAGCATGAGATACTAAAAAATACCAATTTATAGCTCAAACTCATGGAAATAGTTCTTGTATTTACTATAAAAGTGTATTTTTTGCATTTTCTTTTACTAACCAACTTTTTTTCATTAAAAGTATATTTTTAATCTCTTTCCATTGATGCTGTTCCAAAATCAACACCACAAGGCTAAAAGTTGCCAAGGCAAAGTCAGCGTCTCTGGCTCAACTTTGCTTTGTCTCATCTGTGAAACAAAGTTTCTGCAGATTTATTAATTTATTTTGTTTTGTTTTCAGCCAAACGGCCAAACAGAGCTGAAGCAAAAGCTGCTGCTTGTAGAGGAAGTTAGAGGAGGCAGACGGGTAGAAAACATCGCTCTGTATTCACCTCAGGTCGGGTTTACGAGGTGGCCTCTCGCTGCAGCAAAGATGTAAAAAAACAACAATACAAAAACATCTGACTTCTCAGCTTTAAACCGACAGCAGTGGCTCGAAAATCACATTAGACCTGAACATGCAGGAGCTGATGGGAAATAAAATAACTGTGATTTAACTGGGCCGCCTCTTTATAAAGTCTGGAGAGCTGATGGTAAAAATAAACAATAATAATAATAATAATAATAATAATAATAATAATAATAATAATAATAATAATAATAATAATCAGGCTGCTTGGAAGGAAAATCTAAAGACATTAAGATGTTTTTTACAGTGCTGTCATTTAAATATTGAGTTGCTAATCTGAGTGACAGAAAAGAGATTTCACTCTAGCAAAAAAGGTCAAAGGTCTAAAACAACTAAAACCCATTAAATATCAACATAAAGTGCATAAAAATATTCAGTCCTAGGATGTTTTACGTAATTATTAATTTTATAAATCTATCAAGAAAAAATACATTGCTAAAGCGCAATGCCGACATATTTAGCATAAGCTAATGCTAAAGTGCATTTCCAACTCGCTATACCAAAGTGGTGTTTAGTGGAAGCTAATGCTAAACATAAAACTAATGCTAAGGATAAATGCATTAAAATGTTTTCAAAGTTAGCAAAAATGTCAAAGCTTTAATCGAACAATTAGTTTAACTATTAGCGTATTAGCAGATTGTGTCCTATGTCTCATTCTAATAGTGTAAACATGAAGTTCCTCAGTAGCAACATTTGCCACTTGACATGCTAATGCTAGCATGTAGTGTAGTGCATCCAAACAGAACCTGTGCTATGCTAACGACCCACCTGTCTCTCACCCTGAGCCTAGCTAGTGGGTTTCAGACGAACCGACTCGGACCGTTACGAGTTCGGTTGGATGAGTTAACAGTGAAATACAGAAACGTTCATATCCTCCCCAGTGGGATCAGTAAAAACTGTAAAGTCAATAACACCAAAACACTGATGCACAGTTCAGAGCAGAAGTTTTAAAGCATCCCTCACTTCTTCCTGTCTTCTTTGAATTTTCGTTTCAATATTTTAGAGATGCTCTATGAAAAATAGACGAGGTTTCACTGCACTGTGGGCATATCTCAGTGCCAGGTCCATGAAACTGTCACCAACAGATAAACATCTGAAAACATAACATTAGCAGAAGCTAATGCTAAAGCGCTATACAAATGCGATATGTAGCAGAAGCTAATGCTAAAGTGCTATTCCAAGGTGATATGTAGTTCTGATACATTAACCCTGTCAGCTCCCTTTGCTCAACAACTTTAAAATCATCAGTGTTCAGTTTTAATTCTGTAAACAGTGATTATTAGCTTTAAACAGAATACTTTGTTTTCAAGCTAAATATTTAGCTAGCAAGTTCAGTATTTAGCTAGAGAGCAACATATTTAACTTAAAGCTATTTAGGTTGCAAACTACATATTTAGTGAACAAGCTAATATTTAGCTCCAACTACATATTTGATTGAAACTAAATGTTAAACTTGGTAACTATATTATAATTAAAGCTTCATATTTAACTTGCTAAGTGGTTAGCTAACTAGATAACTGTTTAGTTTTAAGTTAAATATTTAGCTTTGTCGCTAACTACTGAACTTGCTAGCTAAATATTTAGGTTGAAGCTACATATTTAGCTTGCTAAATAGTTAGCTAACTGTTTTTGCGTTTAGCTAAATTTAGCTTTAGTGCTAAATTTTGAACTTGGTATGTAATTAGATTGAAGCTATCATAGCTCGTTAACTAAATGTTTTTTAAGCTAAATATTTATCTGAGTAAATATTAAACTTGCTATAGTTAAATATTAAACTTGCTATAGTTAAATATTAAACTTGCTATAGTTAAATATTAAACTTGCTATAGTTAAATATTCTTAGTCTACCTGGCTGTCAGGTGAAACATGTTTCTATTTGATGTTTGGAGTCAAACCAACAGGAAGTGATGGATGATTTAAGACTTTGCTGCTCAGACTGAGGATGTGTGAAATGATGAGTCAGGTTTGGATTTTCAGAGCAGCCAATGAAAACACAGCAGGCCTCATCAGAACCTCCTCTGGACTCACCGGAACCCCGTGTGGAACATGTACATCCTGGGGCCTCCGTTGGGTCCGAACCGCGGGGATCCGGGCAGGAAGTCCTTCTTGATGGACACGTAGCTGATGAGCGACAGGATGAGCAGCGCCACGCTGAAGATGATGAGCCCCAGCGCGCTGGCGACGCGCACCATCCTGCCGCGCCGCGGGCCGCCGCCGTCCCGGACCAGAGCCTCAGCGAGCGGCCGCAGCGCGGCGCGCAGCGCGGACAACCAGGCGCGGCGCATCGGCGCGCCGCATCTGCGCACCGCGTCTGCGGCGGAGCTAAAGGCTTTTGTCAGAGGTCCATGTGGGGCGGAGGGAGGAAGGCTTCAGGGTGCGGTGTTACCTCACTGAGGCCGACCTGGACTCTCCGCGGCTTCACCGACTCTCTGACTGCGTGACGCGTTCACGGCCCGCTCCTCCTGCAGGGTGGAAATCCGAGGAGAAGCTGCAGGGTTTCCCTGCATCCATGGCGGCTCAGATCGGACTCATAATCCTCCTCAAGGGCCGAGATGAGGGAGGCAGCGGGAAGATGGATGCTGCTCTTCATCTGCATCCTCCGCGGCGGTCTCCTTCCTCCTCCTCCTCTTCCTCTTCCTCCTGCTGCTGCTGCTGGTTCAGGCTGATTAATTAAACTGGTGTCTCTTTAAGGAGAAACAGCTCCTGTAAGGCTGTAACCAGATAAACAAGCAGCAGCGGCAGCAGCATCCGAGGCGGAGCTTCAGGAGAGAGAGGACAGCATCCCACCGAGCAGAGCCAGACAAATGTCTCCAGAGACCCGAAATAACTCAGATGCACCTGAACGCATCTCCAGTTACCGCAGAAACAGGCGGCAGCGCAAAAAGAGCTGCACACAACTTCAGTAAAACCATTAAATTGATTTACTTACATTTAGACACGGGATTTTCTACATTTTTCACCTGCTTGTGGTTAATTGTTCATTTTTAGAGCAGATGGACCTGGAAGGACATTGAAGAGCAAATGAGCCTGGTGACCTCATTTGACCCCAATCAATCAATCAATCAATCAAATTTTATTTGTATAGCACATTTCAGCAGCAAGGCATTTCAAAGTGCTTTACATCATATCAAAAAAACAGAAACATGGTGCAACATAGAATCAACAGTAAAAACAATAAAAANCCTAAACAGGTTTGGTTTTTTGTCGAATTTGCATCCATAAAAGGTTTACCAATTACACTCTTACTGTGTTAAATGGGACAGAATAACTATTGCTATTTTTATTCCCACTCACCCCAGAATGTTTCCCCACATCATCACTCCTCCACCACCGTGCTCTGCTGCTGGTATCAGCAAGACCTCAATGTCAGATGAATAATCAGTTAGCAAGTTAAATATTTAGCTATGATGCTGAATATTTAGCTAGCAAGTGTAATATTTAGCCTGTTAGCAGACAAATTATTTAGCTTCAATCTAAACATTTATCTAGTACTGTATCTAGTTTGCTGACCAAATACTTGGTTAGCAGGCAAATTATTTAGCTTCAATCAAAATACTTGGCTAGCCACCTGATGTGTTCGCTAGCAAATTAAGCTAATTATTTAGCTAACTAGCTAATTATTTACTTAGCAAGCTAAATATTTAGCTCAACACTAATTTGTTTGAGTCAAATATTAAGCTCACTAGCTAAATATTATGTTTGTAAAATAAATATTTAACTTGTTAAATGTTTAAACAAGCTTTATACTTGCTTCATACTAAATAAATATTTCAATAGCATCTTTAACATGTAGTTTCAAGCAGAATATTTAGTTTGGTGAACTAAATATATAGTTTTCTAATTCAATATTTGATCTTATGGAGGTTAAATGAATCAAGTTATTGCTGTTGCTTTGACTTTACAGCTGAGCCTGACGCTGACCGGTCATCCTGTGAATTTGATCATCTGGTGGATATTTTCCCATAATTCTCTGGGAAGCGAGAATCGTGTCTTTAAACTTTCACTCAGTTTTTCCTCTTCATTTGATGAATAATAAAAGTTCAGAACAAACCGAGCAGACGAATCATTTCCCTTCACTGCGGCGCCTGGAGATGAAACTCAGGAAATAACTGTTGCCTTTAGTCTGGGAGCCAAACTGGGATAAAGAGAATAAATGAGACAGGCTGATGGGAAAACACACACACACACACACACCTGGCTGTCTGCAGTGTGAGTGATGTACAGGCAGCGCGTCGTCCTCCATCACTACAGTGGACATAACGAAGCGCCACATCCTGCCGTTTCCACTCAGCTCATCTCCAGCCTCCATTCGGAGGCGGCCATGATGAATCGGACGCCGGATTCCTCAGCCTGACCTTGACCAGTCGGCCGCTGCTTCGTTAAAACCAGATAATAAATACCTGCCGGACCCAGACGGGGTTATTTTTACCAGCTTTTGTCCGTCTGCAGCTTCAAAAGCTAAATTAGAGACAAACTAAAACTAAGTTGATGTGTTTTATTCAGGTTGGTCATTTCTGTGAATCCCAAACACATTTTCACTCAAATAAATTAAAATCTAACTTTCCAAACTGCAGAAATACAAAATATTACAAAATCCTTTAATAATGCAAATATCTTAGTATGCTAAAATACAAAACTAACTTTTCAGCAAACTATAGGAGCTCATTTCTAATCAATAATAAACTACTTTTGAATATTATCTCCAAGGTAACTAAAGATTTAGTTAGAAGTGAAACAGATAATATTTAGTGCTATGAACTAGATACACATGTAGCTGAGATTTAAATATATATGTTGGAGCTAAATAATTATTGAGCTGTTAAATATTTAGCCTGCTAACTACCAACTTAGTTTAGAAATTAAAATTTAGCTACTAAATATATATTTCTTATGGCAGCCTAAACCTGAATTATTAGCTTTTGTCTGTAAAAACATAAAGCTGCTCCGTCTCCTGATGTCCTCGGTTTATTTGATGTTTTATTTTCTGATTGTTGGTTTGTTATTTTCCTCACAT